>JAHZNA010001134.1:0-22914 GCA_027743935.1 Sinodicranocentrus sp. ZH6 | reverse complement strand
ATCTTTTTTGTAAGATATTTTCATCCTTCTTATAGGCCACTGTTGAGTGTTTCAGATCACGTACATTGAAGCCTACTTACAAACTGTAGCTACAAGTGGCTTACACTAACTGACAATTTAAGATATTGCATTTTATCTTCTTCAGATTTTCATTCATATCAAAACTTTTGTAAAGCTGAGAGAGATTGTAGATTATATTGAAGCATGGTGAAGATATTTTATATACTTTCATATTGCCGACCGACTATTTTAAAGTGGATACTCATTGAAAGTAAAACAGTAGCATGCAGAAGCCAGTAAGTTCCTAAAATCCATCTTAAAAACTGTCTAAACATTTAAAAATTACTTTACTACTTATAATTGTAAGCTGCTTAGATTTTCTGCAGTTGTAAATTCATCAATTCGTGTAAACTTTGAGCGGCTTGGTATTCCATTTCCCTCGTATGCTTTTATACCAGAAAAATTTAGTCCTGAACAATGCAACTCTATTAAGAATCCCACCCCATTCTTGGTTAACTAATGAAATTAGTATGTAAAAAATTACTAACTAGTGATAAATGCTTACCCTTTAGCTGTGGGTATTAATGGATAAGTTATATAAAGTGCCTTGCACTATTGTTTAGTATTGCACATTTATCTGCAGGGTATCACACTTTTTTCTTCCCATTTTTATCATACACTGTTGTGACTTGCTAAACATAACTTATACTTTTTTCTATCTTTTACAACTTGTAAAGTGAACTCGAATTTTTAAGGTATAGCGAAAGTTATGTCTGTTAATAAATGTTATGTTTATGTGGATCTATTTTGAGTTCTTTTATTCGTAAGAAAATCGTAAATGAAAAAATGTGCACAGCAGTTTGTAGAAATAACATTAAATTTAGTTCAGTCCTTGAGACTTTTTTTTTCTTAAAAAAATGTGGTTTAAGTGAATGCTACCTTTCCCCGTTTTAATTTGATGAATTCTGTGATCAGCCATCAGCCCTGATAAATTGAGAACGTGATAGTAGCATATGGTGTTCTTTATAATGTTGTTAGTGGTATTGTTGAGGTGAGGATGTGGATGTGATGATGTAGATGATACTATGAGAGGAGAAAAAGAATCTCCTAATTTAATGGTCCCCTGATTTTTGGCAGTTTATAAAGTGTATTGTGAATTCTTTCATGTCTTTGAAAAAACGAAGAAAATATTACAATTTTCAAAATGATGATGATGATGATTTTACAAATTGGATAATCATTATGAACAATAAAATAAAAAAAGAAAATCCTTAATCTTGTGTATGCATACGCATGCATAAGCATAAAAGTACTTACTTCAACCCGGGATAAAAATATAGTTTGAAGCAAAAATCGAATCAAAATCTGCTGTGTACAGCCTTACACAATATAAACTGGCAAAGAATGAATTCAACAAATATTTCATGCATCTTAGGCATATGTTTGCAATAAAATTACACAACGTTTTAAATTTGCGCTCTTGTATCATTTTCCTGTCTCACAATCAAATAATTTGTATTGTTGTTGGGATTCTTGTCAAACCTGAGTAAATTTGTTCATTTCTCAATTTTGAGTTGTTCACACCCAATCCAAATCTGTCACTGTAGATTAACAATGTGATTTTGAAAGTGTAGCTGCAAATCTAAAAAAGTCCAATGGTACTTCCTTAAGCAAATTTCGGATGATAATTCAATATGCTTGGCATGTAATCAGAGAGTTGAGAGCATCGTTTTTAATAGATTTATAATTTAACTTAGGAGTAATAGGAATTATACTAATGAGCATCATTAAAAATTGCACATTTTCTTCGACAACAATAACTATTGCCGGACATGCACATTGACATAATTGAAATGATTTAATACGGCAACCAAACAAATACAATTTTCCTTTTGCTTCCTGAATGAGTATTCCATCCTTTATAGATTAACACGAGTTTTCGAATTACAATCGTCAATCATGAGATTACCGCATGAAAATATTCCGAGTGAACATTCATTAGATTGCTTAGATGATTTTTTAGGTTCTCAACCATTTATCGTTACGCTTTATAGCGATTTGTGCTATAACTTGTAGTAGGTACACTAGTGAAAGGCTATTTTAACTTTTTTTCTTAGTAGCGCAGCGGTCAGTAGTACCTTGTGAAGTGATAGTCAAGAACAGTAATACTGTTTTGTCGCTATTTACTTAATTAATTAATTACATAAAGGACAACGTATAAAAAACTAGAGCATCCCTTAGCAGTTAATACAGTTGACATTTGCCCTTTTTAAACTTTAATAAAATTGTCAAATATCAGTCAACAGAAAGTTTTGTACCATGTTCGGTTATAGCATTTACAGTGTTGTCAATAACGTCTACATTCAAAACAACATTAATATACTTATTCTTAGGTAGCTTACTGGTGATGAGAAAAAATGGGGAAAAGAAAACAGGCGTGACAATACTGTGTAAACTGTAAACTGTCATAAAAAAGTACTCTGTGAGTAATGTCGCTTCCTCCTCCGCGTTTTCCTTCCTGTGTGACACTACCTTACTGCTATGAATGAATTATGGAGTATTCAATATACCCATTCACCAACTGAACTATCATTACTAGCCTATTTTCTATATCTTCACTTGCCACTTGAGAACTAGAGCTGCACACACTATTAAATTATAATGACACTGCAACTTCAATTGAACTACTGGTTCAGTACTTTCAACTTCAAGCTTACGTCTATCTACCTTTCAGATCACTCTAATCTTTCTTGTATCTATTCAGTCAGTGAGAGAGGTAATGAAAACTGGTACATAATATGCATGGATTGTTTTACGACACTGCAGTACAAGTTTAAGGAGCTATCGAGCTCTCCATTTTTATAAAACACTTATTAGGCTGACCAGATGTAGTCTGTTAGAGTGTTAGAGGTCTGATTTGAAGACTTTTTCATGAACAAGAACCTTTAGGCAGCACAAGAATTCTTCAATACAATGGCAAATAGTTTTTGTTCAAATGATATTGTGTGATAATGCGGATAATTATGTGGGAGATTATTGTTATTAACCCGCTAATGCGCTAGGAAATCTATTAGTAATGATAAAAGTATTGATGGTTACATATATTGGACAAATGGAATACATGAAAACGAGAAGATTTAATTCATATCTTGTAGCGATTTAGCGAAAAGAAGCTGGAGCAGAAATGGGAAATGTATGTTTTAATCGCTGCCTAAATTAATCATGTCATTTTTCTTGAAATTGTCTTCTGTAATTTGACAATGGAATGGTGACAAGCTGTTCCAGTTGCGTGCCAGAACTTCGTGTTACATATGTGACATTATGGGGACTTTATCAGAACGCTAAAACTGTGGGATATGAATGCGATATACCTCAGCCGACATTATGCTCAATGACACTGGATTCTCAGCTTTTCTTTAAAGTTTTATCTTCCTCAAATGAACATTTCTCCCCTGCGCTGAACTCCAATTCCAACACATTTTTGCAGTAACCTGTCATTCACTTTGGTAATTAAAGACTTTACGTCAAGCAGTCACTGTAATTTTAGCTTGTCCGTGGAATTCCACTTCATGCGAATACATCAATATAATACACAACACATGTCGTGAAGGAAAAAAAACAGAAATTAATGGTAGTAAAATACTGGTGCTTCTATCTCATCTCACTGGGATATTTGTATTGTGTGAACTTCATTTCATTACTTACCTATTACATTATTTTTGCTAACGCCCAAAATCTATCCTCCTGGAGGAATCATCCACACAGTAAGTGATCTCCACATCATCACCAGCGGCGGAACTAAACGCCACGTCATAGAACGTAGCATGCTACCACATTCATTCAGAGCCAAAGCCTTTCCAAAACATTCATTTTTTAATTTGGATTATCCAAACAACACCACGAAGTTGCTGGTTAACCTTACAATTACAATGCTCTTTCTGACACACCATAATCCACCACAATCCATACCTTTTTTAACTGAAAACAATTAATACGTCAAATACAAAAGGATTTACACAAGTACGACTTCTTGGCCTTTCAGAATGCAGTTTGATTTGGTTTCCTCTAACACAGCAGGATTGTGTATATTGAAGAAATTCTTCAACCAGATAACCCCACCAAACAGTGGGTCTAAACTTGCAACTGTTGATAATGATAATGGGCCTATCCTACCTCAATTAGCAAGAAGACGAAATGACATTTACATATTCCTTAATACTTATAAATTGACCAGTACCAGTGCTGGCAGTGCTATCATCCGCACCCTGCAACTTGAACAAATGTAATGTCTTCAAGCTATGGTTGTGGATATACACTAGAAATCTACTAAAATCAAAACTGAAACATTTATTATTTAAGGTTTAAGGTTTATCACTATCATATATTGTAAAGACTATTCACTATGTTCCTCCTCATGAACTGGTGTGGGTTTGTATTCATTTCTTATTCTTATGTGAAGACAAGTTCACCTTGACAAAGAGAAGGAATCTGTAAAAAAGCGGTATACAGTAGTGAGCAGTTAATGCTTTGCAGTAGTAGCCGTCAAAACTTCAGTCGTATATGTGAGCATTTTAGAGTGGATTTCATTTTTTTATCTATTGTCTTGTTCCATGTGTCACATAAAAGCGTCCACTATATATATCAAGCAAGGGTTAGTCCACTTCTAAAAAACCTCTCTTGCGAGAATGTATTGCGAAGCTATTTATCACAGTCAAGTCAACAGCAGAGCGGAGGTCCACCTTGCATTTATTTTTATTGTAACATTATTACAGAAAATATTGATTACTTAACCAACATGCTTTCCATTCCATGCATTCTATTCCACATTCTTGTCAATTCTCCACATTACACCTGCACCCTCACCCTTTTTATTTTACCACGCCATTTTGTTGTCCCTGTTGCTCATGGTCCACAGCGTGTACTTACTCCATCATTTTCCATGAATTACATAAGTGTTTCATTTTCGTATTTCAGTTTAAAAATGTGCTTGCGTCAATTCCTACAGAAGAGCATTGTAAGAAAAAGCGGTTTATGATATTCAGCAGAGCTAACCATTAATTGCCTTTCAATTTTAAATGAAATATATTCTGTTCTATAAAATAATCTACTAATCTAGTTTTTGTTATGGATCAAAAATAAAAACTTGTTTCTAGCTACATAATCGAGCATTAAAATACTATCTATGATCATTTTTCATAATCTCAATTTTGTTGAACTATCAAATTCAACTTTTTTCCATTTCATTAATTGCCCTTTGACTAAACTTCTCGGCGATGCGGAACCATCTGCCCTACCGACGATAATAACTGTCAAACTTGGTTGGAAAACATCCTGCTAATATTTAGTTTTCATTGAGCCGTAAATAAAGTCAGTATTTTTGTTAGCAGTGGTTTATTTTATCACAGTTTAAGGATTTATAGGGATGTTCTAACATGTGGAAGTACAGAAAATAATAAAAACGTCATTGAAATGTATTGCGGACTTGTATAACATTCGTTGAAACATGATATGCATATATACTAATTTGCAATTTATTTTGTACCTTCGAATATCAACTTGCATTTAGCATTTTATCAGGTTATCAGAGAAGTTCGAACTGGCTTGTTGCATATCTGCATTACGCCGTCGTGCATACAGTCTACAGATAGATGTAGAGAGGCTACGAAAATCATCGTATGCATAACAAAATATCCGTATGCCTACGGGAAAGTAAGGTTCCTCGTAACTTTTGATCTTGAGAATTTATAAAAGTTCAAAGAGTGATATGCTTGAGATTGTAAGGATAGTGCAGTGGACCACAGACAGACACAGTGATTAAGTGACTGATTATGTATTATTACCATTTGCTCTGACTGAATGACTATCTGTTATACATCGATATCCTTTATAGACATGTTATAATATACATAGTGAGAACACTCACTGAAGCCAATGTAGAACATATCATTGTGTTATATTGTCCACCACTACGTCAATAGTATTTGAGTAACCCAAAATAAAGACATTTTTTCACTATAGCCCAACTTCTTGGGCGTCTCCTTCCCTTATACCTAGAGCATATTTGGAATCTGGAGTATAATTGTAAGAAGTGTAAACGACAGAAGACAACTTTACTTGTTGCACGTCACTACTCACTACTCGCTTCATGTAGATGAACTGGTAGGATGGCGTTAGGATGAATAAAATGGAAGTTGAAAATTGGAATGCATGCATACCTACATGCAAGCGTAAAACTCTCCACTTGCTTTTTCCTATATCATTTGCATACTGATCTCATAATTATTATCCAAAATTCATTTTGCTATGAGAAAATCTAATAAAAAAATAAAAACTATCATCCAGCTTAGCTCTAGGATATACATGCATGTATTTTAGTGATGATGCAGAAATTCACGTGACTGTCATCATCATATCAGCTTACCGCATCTATGAAATCAGTTTTTGTCATATATTGTAGTACGATAATCAAGTTTTTGGCAGCTATCCGGGCGACTGGATTTTGTATTGTCAGTCGAACGTGAAAAATGGATGCAAGGAGTGAACATAAAAAGAGCTTAATTGTTTTTCAACCTGACCAATGCATTGTTTTATGTCGTGTTGCACGAGTTTGAGTTTAATTTCATTTATCCTTGCATATCCTTGTCATCTTACATAATGGTGGAGTTTTTGTTTATCTGCCATTTTTATATATTTCGGGAACATCATTCTGGATATAGGTAGGTAAATTGCACTAGTAAAGCGAAAGTAAAGACAAAAGAGTATGACTAAGAATTTAGGAGCGGTAGTTGATAAATTCTAGAAAGTATGAGGTTAAAGTAAAGGAAAATCTAGCACGCACAAAGTATGGGTGTTTCTGGCTTAAGATCAGCAAGAACCAGTGAGTAATTACTGAATTTTGTTTCGTGCAGGGTATTCAGCACAAGAACCAAAATTACGCGCGGTACCAACTATCAACTAACTGACCGCTCCAAGACGTCCTATTTCCATTGCCTACGACAAAGAGAGACCTTCAAATCCCTTTGAACCTATGGATATTTATAGCAGCGATTGATTTCGCCTTGCTAATTATTTCGTGGTTGATCATTACTATCTGACTGATTATAGGGATTTGTTTATCCTGTTGATTGCAAAGGATAAACTGGCAAACCCTTCAATAAATGAATGATTAGATACTCCTGTCTGTGCTCTACTTAAAGGTCAATTCTCGTCAAGCATTATGAATGGCATTTTTGGCTCAAGTTGTGTATTTTCCACTCTTCTCTTTAATTTTGATAGGTGTGACGGATATTAGAATACTGTATAGGATGTTATTCATACATTACATAAAATGCAGCACGTAAGCAATGTCTAGCACATCAGATCTGCATGTGTCATTGTGATGGAAAGGGTGTTGGCTGACATTAAAGTATTTTGCACTTCTGCTGCCATATTCGTATTGTACAACGGATGTGATTTTAACTTCACAATTGATACATATGAGTGATATGACAATGACTGATTTATTGATACCAGTTATTTGGTCGCAGATACATTTGAAATCATTGAGATAGATTGGGTATGAGGAAAATCTTAAGGGCACTCGCTAACTATTTGAATACAACTGAGTATTTTGACACATGCACTGATGAGTCAATTTTAATCAAAAGATGATATATTGTAAACAAGTGCCGGTAGTCTATTTCAATTTTACTTGTTTAATGGGATTGCTGACGACGTCGGTGCGAAATATTTCCGAGATGAAGGATGTCACAATGAGGCGCAGTAGAGGTGTGGTTATCTCTTTATTTCTGCTAAAAAGTCTTCATTAGTAGGTAATCCTTCACACTTTTTAGAGTTAATGGAATATGCAAGTACATCGGTATATATTAACTTAATTTATGCCAAATATGGTAATGATAAAGCGCTATAAATGAGGCAATGTTGTTTCCATATTTCAATCAAAATTTGTTCATGAAATTTCAAAAGGTAATCCTTCACACTTTTTAGAGNAATATGCAAGTACATCGGTATATATTAACTTAATTTATGCCAAATATGGTAATGATAAAGCGCTATAAATGAGGCAATGTTGTTTCCATATTTCAATCAAAATTTGTTCATGAAATTTCAAAGTACAATAAAAGGAGGATAACACACGTTTATAACTGTTGACAAAGAATTAACTATTCAAGAGCATTATTGTACCAAAACATACTTTAGAACACTGTAGAGGGTTTTTCCAGGCAAGACTGTTCACTATTTATGATTTAAAACAACGACGGGATAGCCCAGATCTCCCACATTTCCTAGCTGTGGGAAAATCGTAAGCTAAACTAATATTTGGTGTAACCTTCAAAAATATCTGGATGCTCTCTACACATAGTAACCCGTTCATACTCAGAATTATTACAATCAATAAAATCATGGATTATATTATACCAATATTATACCTAGCTAATGGAATGGATTTGTGGAGTCTCCTGAAATAAAAAAATGAAAAGTTGATGGAAATGGGAATAGGTTTATTCACGTAGTGATGAAGCCCACACACTGGCGAGATAATTGCGTTGTAATGCTTCGTAATTTTTGTTTTCTTGTCTGATGGCTATGATCACGAAAACAGAGAAAAACATTTGCTGAGTCTACCGCCGGTAATCATGAGTTTTGAAATGGACTTGGATGCCTTCTGGTTTTACTCATCCGTCTTAGCGTGTGGCACTATGAAGACTAAAGATGAGCTTCAAAGAGATGTATTGCCTAAAGCACTAGAAAAGTATGCACGCAGTCATGATATCAGCCATGGAGGAAGAATGTTAACAATTTAAGTATTCTACCATGTCTTTTCCTAGGTGTTAACGTTTATTTTTCATGCATTCGAATAAGACAAGATAAAATAGTGTTTTGAAATGTCCTTAGGTTCGTGGGGTTTTAATCCTAAAGATGAACATTTTCCGTTGATTATTTACCAAGCCGTAAAAATCAATTTGGGCAGTCAATATCAAGGTGTACGATTATAGAATAACAATAATCCTAATTTTTGCATTACATCTGATCCATGAATATTTTTTAATCTGACTCATAACACGTATATGTTCAACACTGACACATGACCGATTGAATGAGAAGATGAATATGAAATGTAAAAAAATCGGCACGATGTAATGTGCTTGAGGTGGCAACTAAGTGAAGCACTAAAACATACTTTCAACTCCCACACAATAAGTGATGCGAAACTGAAAGAAGTTGTGATTTGTGATGATAAACATAAATGGCTCATTTCAGTCATTTCCACCCCATCAAGCATCTTTCCTTTTGAGAAAAAAAGAATGAAGATGAGCTGGACATAGTTTTGCAAAGACATGACAAAGGTAGGTCATCTTCAGATGGTGAGGTCTTCTCCTATTTTTTCATGTGATGTAATGATTGTATGGTGCCATGAATGTCGAATGTCTGGAGAGGATGGAAGAATGGAAACAATAAGGACATGACATAAATGCGCGATCATAGGGCGTGTAGCGTAATCTTCAATATAACAATGATGAAAATGATTTATTATCCTCCCCTACCTTTCCCTCACTTGACTTTGACTTTATTGATGTTTTTGCAAAATCTCCAGAAAGGATCTTGTACCTACCTAGTTACACAATAATATATTGTATATTCCACGCGATAGCTGAGATGTAATCGCTAGAGTGGTATTAGTGAAGCAACTGGAGAAAATATGCATAAACACGCATTTTTATTAATATGGCGCTCAAGGGTAAAACCTGCTGTAAATCATAAACGCACGAAAAAGCTTTTAAAGCGTATGTTGAGCAACCCGTTCTTGTCATTCGGAGTTTGATTGGTGAGCTGTGAAGATTACCGTGACTGTCAGCTTTTAAAGCAACGAGCTACCTGGCTTTAAAAAGGAGACTTTTGTATCTGTAACTTACATACAAAATTTATTGACAATGATATTCGCAACTGGAAGGGCTCTGCGTGAAGGATCAGCACGTAAGAAGTCTGACTTACTAACAACACTACCTCAAACTATAAAATTGTTAAATAATATTTTTTCTAATTAAACAGGTGGACAAAACAATTTCAAGCTATTTGTTGAAAATCCCGCTGACGAATTCGACGTCTGCTTGCATCTTGATGTATCTATTGAAGGTCCTGGAAAGTCACAAATTACTACCCAAAATTTCGGTAATGGAACGATTTCAGTAAATTATCGGGTGGCGAAGGAGGGACCTTACGCAATTAATGTTACTTATCAAGGCAAGCACGTCGCTGGAAGTCCCTTCAACATAAAAGTGCGCTAAAACGCCATTCTTCTTTGTTCAAACCAGTAAATTAAATATGAAAGATTACGATAATAATTTACTAATCTCTTGTTTAACTAATGAAATTGAAATTATACCATCTGTGAAGATGTTACTTATGCATATATATTTTGTGTTTCCACATTTAATGCACGCACCAGTACCACTACTAATTGTAAATTGTATGCATGATTGTGATATGTAGATATTAGACGCTTAAGTATATTGTACTAATACACAATTACATATACTTACTACTTTACGAAATATGTATTTATGTAAGAATAAAAATTAATCGAACATTTTAGACCAACCCAATATTTCAACAATAAATATTTCAAACTGTATGACTGTCTTTATAATTTACGTTGACATAAAATCATAAAATCCATTCGACCTAAATAATTTTGCTTATGTTAATATCGTTGAGCATTGCAAGTACATGCCCGCAAGTTCGGAGTTTGGTTCATAGCCCGAACCAAAATCCAAACTTTAACTTTTTACGAGACTCAAGATGCAGCCCCTAAACAACCAATTAATTACATACAAAAATCAGTGCATTACCTCATACATCATACAACAAGCCGATGGGAAGTTCCAGGTGCTCAGATGTCTCTTTTATGCATGCTAATACTGTTTCAAGAGATCCTCCAAGTCAGCTCGTCGATTTTTTGGTTTTGCACTTAAGTGTACAGAGTACAGATAGTTTCTAAATATCGATCACTGGAGAATTATACCTTGTCTGCTAAAAAAAGTAATCAATTAAATCTAAACCAACGATAAGAAGGAATTAATTTGAAATTGAAACTTTTTGATGAGACGGAGATCGATTGCTTTGTGAACATCATGTTATGTTATCATTTATTCCAATTGTCCCTACCAAACAAATACATATTATTGCATTACTTCTACAATCCCATAAAACTAAAAATCTTAATGAACCCGTAATTATGAGGACTGTAAAGTAAAGTAAATGTCTGGCTAGGAACATATTTCATAGTTTCTGGAAAACAGTTTGATGAATATCATTTTGAAGTGATTCGGAAATACTTTCCTCCCCTCCTTCCATATGTCTTTTCTTGTTTATTATCGAAAATCAGAAGTCAAATCATTTCCACGAAGTGAAAATATATGAGTTACTAGTTACTATTCATTACAATTTATTACTTGACAAATACAGTACAGTCCCTGCTACTGACTGACTGACGACCTCCAAAATTTGAATATTATATTGCTTACGTCGTTTATAAACATCGAATTCATCGATTTGATGAAATCATCGCCGCAATAGCACCTTGAATAAATATCCATCAATTTTTGCTGTCTAGCAATCCAATTAAGTAAAAACCTAAACTTGATTTGCATCTTCAAATCTTCATGCAACGTGGCATAGCGCACAAATCAATATTTTAAACTTCCATTTGATTCCCTTCGGATTGGCAAATTCATGTAGCAGCCAGAACGTATTCTATGAAAAATCTGCTTCCTTTTCGAAAGCCTTGAATTCTTGAGTATCGTATGCATTTAACGAAAAAACAAACAATAGGGACAATTTTGGATTTACAGACTTTACTGTCATAACGAACATAAGGTTCAACATGCCCTCCGCCGTCAATCCAGACACACTCTTTTACAATTATTTCGGAATACTTCGGATACCAAATCAGTAATTCCATTTTGTTTGATGATTTTGTCACTACTTCGTCCTGCTTTCGGCTAACTTCAGATTGAGGGGATGGAGCTATTTTTCAGTGAATAACGAAGTAAACACCGTACTGGTTGAAAGATTACACTACTCATGCATGTTTATGGGTTGTTGAATTGAACATGCACGTGATGTCCTTTAATGTCGAAAGTCATAAGAGATCTGGACTGAATTTAATTTTACATGTACTGCAAGAGTTGTATCCTAAATCCTAATGGTGTAAAGTTAGTAAAATTTCCAAAATGCTTGCTTATAAAAATGTATTCTATTTTATACACATAAGTATGCAGGAAGGATTGTACTTACGTTGAGTTTAATTCGTGGATAATTGTGGTCTCTTAAACTAATAAATACATTGGAGGTATCTATATTATGATCACGAAATTGATAAATCCTTATCGGTTACACAAATCATATATATATAACACATAAATAACACAAGTTAAGACGGGAGATACTGAGAATGACAACGAAAATTACGAAGCAGGTAATAGTTTAATTGGAACGTATGAACACATCACTGACTCCTGACTCTCCTGTTTTACCAATGCCAGATACTTTGCATGTGCATAATTGTCCTTGGACTTTATTGAATATTTTTTTATCTAGTGAGCTGTGATCCAATTATTTAAAATTATTGTATGGAAAATGGAAAAAAATACAATGATGTGCTTACCTGGATGAATACCCTGAAGTATGGGATATCCTAACTGGATACTAATTATCTTCACTTAAAATTAATCAAATCTCACGCTATCTAGTGTACAAACAAACGTATAAGGTAAGTAAGCGAACCTACACACACAATGCAAATAATTCAATTATCAAATAAATTTCAATTCTAAGATCTACTTTTAAAAATTAAATGCAATAAGCTAAAAAGCAGGAAAGATAAGCAATAGCTACTAACTAGATATGCTTTTAGAAGTTTTCATAATCCAACGCACTCACATTCTTGCTGCAGCTTCTTAAAGTTAAGTTTCTATATGCTTCACTGAAATGATGAATTCCCTTTGAGGCTCAGGCACATCAAGAATAAAACGCAACGATTAACAATATGCAATTGTAGTAGTTTTAATTTATTGATTTTCGTCTCAGACATTTACGGAAGTAAGAGGTAAACGTTCTTGGAATACACAATCATATATTAATTAGTATATACTTTAACTTTCAAAATATTTATGATTTTTATCACAATTAATTCAACAATAATTATTTAATACTTTACCCGCTGCTATTCTAGTCGCAGTTTATAATATTCTTCAATCAATTCTACAGTATCTTTCGACACTTTCTCGCACAAGTCAGGGTTTTCACTAATCCATTTTTGTCTTCTTAAAGTTAAGTTTCTATATGCTTCACTGAAATGATGAATTCCCTTTGAGGCTCAGGCACATCAAGAATAAAACGCAACGATTAACAATATGCAATTGTTGTTTTAATTTATTGATTTTCGTCTCAAACATTTACGGAAGTAAGAGGTAAACGTTCTTGGAATACACAATCATATATTAATTAGTATGTACTTTAACTTTCAAAATATTTATGATTTTTATCACAATTAATTCAACAATAATTATTTAATACTTTACCTTTACCTGCTGCTATTCTAGTCGCAGTTTATAATATTCTTCAATCAATTCTACAGTATCTTTCGACACTTTCTCGCACAAGTCAGGGTTTTCACTAATCCATTTTTGAATAGCTCTCTCCACTCGAACATGAAGTTCGCTCATGTCTCCAGACTCACCCACGCCGATATCCTTACGTATTGCATTTCCAGCACCAGTAAACATTGAAAATCCTAGCCAGTATCCAAATTCTAACTTTTTGCGGAATTCAGTTAACAGCTCCTAGTTGAGATATGCGAGTAAAAATAAAATCATATTCAAGTACATCTCACCCTTTTTGAAATGTGTCATTATGTAATTCAAAGATTAAATACACACGGAAACGCACACACAACTAATTAACACTCTAATAAAGTTAAGTTGAATTTGAATTTGAACGTGTAAACGTATAAAAAATAAAATTTCAACCTCAAAGGTAAATTCAATTGCATGGCCTAAGTCAGTAGCTACTTTTTTAAAATTGGTCAAATAGACAGTCAAAAGTTCGTGAAGATGAGCTCGGCGAATATCTGCTTTAACACTAGTGAACAGAAAATATCCCAGATCAACCGCTGGAGAGTTGAAACGCAATATCTAGAAGACATCGGGAAGGTTAGAATTTCCCAGACGTTCAAGAAATGTAATTTCTTTGTTGAGTTAAATAAACTAACCTGGAAATCGAAGGCTTTATGATTTAGAATCTTTTGGCTTTCAGTGTCTTTCAAAAACATCATATTGTTATTCCAGTAGTCCCTGTGTGATTACAGCAAACGAAGCATTAATGATTGTTATGTTATAAAATTATAACTTCTACCATATTTATTTCAGTATGACCCTACCCATGATTGAGAACTAAAAATTTATCCGCATTTTCATATGCTAAGCTTTTCAACACAAGGTCATAAGAAATATCACCGTCAGATTTTAATCGTGAAATTGCAGCATCTCTTCCAGTGATGTCGTATTTCTGTTTGAATCACAATAACATTAATCATCAGAATATAAACGCCGAGAAGTGACAAGGGCGGAGTCAAATGATGTTATTGTGGCGAGTATCAAGGCAATAAAGAGTTCCAAACGATGAAGGAACACCATGAAGTAATTGATTGCGGAAAGTTTCTGACCTCTAGCATTTTAATGGTATTATTCACACTATTAAGAAATATGGGTTCCATCATTTTCCTAACCGACGGCAGCTTATAAGGATCATAGTCAAAATCTTTAAAAGCTTGTAAATATTTAGCTGGACCTCCGTATTCTCCTATCACGGCGTATGAAATAGCATGATGCTTTGCTAATGTCACCAGAGCAGTTCTGTAATCCAAAGAACTTAATAGTCATCCCGATCACCGCAAAATTGATTTTGTGTAGTTTTTATTTACTTGGCTTCTTCATATCCTTGCATTTCCTCTTTGTCCAGTAAAATGTACCCTTTGTCCAGCACTAAGTTTTCCAGGACAATTAGTTTTTCATCGCCGTAATAGCATTTTGGATAAATATCCATCAAGTGATCTTGTCTGACAATACAATTTGCAGTTTAGATAGGTAAATTAGATAGAATAAAAGATTTAAGCGTTATGAAATTCTGTCAATACTCGATACCCTTTCGACTTGCACAATTTATTTGCAACTGGAATATATTCCGTGAAGAATCTTGCCTCCTTTTCGAATGCTCGTATTTCGGCAATAAATTCATTCTGGGTAGAGTTATTTGTAAGAGCTTTTGCGAACAGATTTAGCGGAGCTAATTTGGAATTTTCAAATTTCACTGTAATGTAGTGTGACTGGCTCACCATTCCTTCACCAACCAACCCAGGATCCTTTACCATTATTTCGGACACTCGGTCCGTGATACCATTCTGCTTAAGGATTTCACAATATTTTAAAGTAGCATCAGTGACATCGGACTCCAGAGAAGATGCCATTTTAAATGAAAATACGGAAACTGATGTAAAGAAGTTCGGCAGGATTTGTGGCTGTGAAAAATGTCCTTATGTCGCAGCTTTCGGGTAAGTGGTTTCGTTATCTACAAATATCACTATAAAGCACAGAATAAATTGCACACATCTCAGCAGATTACAATTAGAGACAAGAGTTACCTAATGCTTTACTGCAGTTTTAACGTAACGTTTTTTCTATGAATGTGTTTTAGTAATGAATCCGTGCACTGCACACAGATGTCTGATCACTTTTCTCCGAGCCGGTGTTTAAAGAACACTTGTATGGATGGAAAGGAGAATGTTTCGTGAATACATGTAATATGTACATGTATATCCAAGTTCAAAACCTCGATTGGAATTGGAAACCTTAGCACTAACATCAGCACAGCATAGGATAGATACCCTGTACCATTGCCACGTTTAAAACAATTTGGTAATACTACACGTACACCGTACTAAAGAGTTTGGAAGATTGGGACCATGAAGCTAAAGTTACTTTTATGTACACGAGCATGAAAGCTGTCCTTGAATAAATGTTCATTTACAACCAAAATACTTTCAACGTGTTTTCCAACAATTCCGCGACTTGTAGTATGTATTCATGGTGTATATTACTGTCTATGCGCGTATTGGCATATTATGAGTCATGAGTATTATGACTTCATGCGATAATGCATACCAAAAGATGTGATGGTCATATCACACAGCAGTTATTTATTTAATTGCACAAATAAAAGTAATAAAATTTTCAAGACTTCGCAAGATTTTCTAATCCGGTCATAGGCTTTATGCGATATGCTTCAGCCCAGGTATGCATTTAAGGCATCACGAAACACATGAATAGAGTTGTCTTTGAAACATCAATAATTTTTACTCATCAGCGTACTAATCAAGGTCATAGGTATAGCGGTAAGGCATACAGAAAAACAAGTTTTGATACCCGGAATTCATTTAAAATTCGACTTCATTTTATATGCCGTATCAGAGAAATTTTTTCCAGATCTATCATCCATAAATTAATCTCAGTTCAGCTTTCTTTGAAAACCTCCATTCTTACTTCTTACATCACATTCCAAGAGAATAACTTTTTTTTCAATCCCTGTCTCAGACTTCTTACTGAACTTGATCGATTTTTATCAAAGGTATTGTAGAGCCTTTCATGCTCATATTGAGATTATTTCTCTGAATGTGTTCATGGTTGTAATCATCAGCAGTATTTTCGCGTTGTCCACTTGGGCGTGTATACCTGCTGCTGCTGCTACTGTATGTGTGCGCGCGACGCAGATCACGACCTCCAAATGAGTTCCTATTAGAATCGCTAATTGGATTATAGTCCATCCTTAGAGAACTTCCCCTTGTCATACTAAAAACATACAAACAAACATTTTGCTTTCCAAATTTCAGAAAATTATCACGAATAGCTCCCTGCATCACGTGCCTATGCGAAAATAAAAGTATATTACAAAACTTCAAACCTGACTGTGGTATCCATTGTGTCCATTTCGAATGGACTTCCATCAAACTGTCTCGCGTTGCGCGTTTTCCGGCGATTTTGACAAAAGAAAAAGTTACAAAAATACTTTCGATATTTGTCACTGAGTGCAGTGTACAGGAGAAAATTACATGCTGCATTGACTGCCACCAACAAATTGAATATGTTGCCAAGTCCTCTTAATATGTTATCCTCAGACGATCCTTGTTCCACCAAGTGAATAGATGTATAAATTAGCACAATCGCGGTTGGCATTTGGCAAAGGAGGAATACGATAACGACTACAATTAAAATCAGTGTTATTCGGTTCTCCTGCCGTATAATTTGAAGTTGTCGAGCACTTGACATCTGATTTGTCATTCCTTTTCGAATTATTCGAGACCGTCGAACGGCTTGAATGAGAAAAAAATTGAAAATGGCAAGGATCACCACAGGTAAAAAAACGACAAAAATGGTAGTGAACCAATGATAAACCAAACGATATGTTTCATTGTTTCCAAATTCGGTACTTTCCAATGTATAAATCTAGGGGAAAAAACACCGAGAATTATTTACTCAGTGATGTGGTTTTATAGAATAACAAATTTTTCTGAAATCATAACGTTACCGTTTCGTTCAAAGGTCCTGTCATATTCGGTGCAACTACAGCCCTCCATTCGAATGGGGTTGAGGCTGTGAGAGCAAAACTGATGAGGTATACACCTATAGCTACACGAAATGCTCTCTCCTCAGTACAGAATATCTATATTCCCGACATTAATTAAATGCTATGTATGAATTTTTAGACATATTTAAGTATATAATTATCCTCCCCTTATCTTTATAGCTTTTACATGGGTCTCACCTTCCCCCTCATTGGATGACATACTGCTATATAGCGTTCAATTGTGAATGACACTATTATCCACACAGACGTGGAGCCTGAAATAGTTACATAAAGATAAAGTGCCAGTTATCATGTTTGCTTTATTCCTCGTTTGTTTTCGATGGAAATTTCGAATTCAATCCCTACTTGATGCATCTGTAACCCAAAGTCCAAAAGGTGTGTACCACCAATAGAGCCACATAGTGTTGACGAAAGGGTAGTGCCTCCATGACATGGAAAACGTAAAGAGTAGAAAGAGGAGATCAGACACTGCCAGGGCTGTTAGATAGCTGAAAATAGGCGTTTTAAAATGTATTGCATTCAATCTTCAAGCTATTCAATCGAAAAACGGGATCGGTTCCGGAAAAATCTCTACTTAGTATGGTATGTACTATACGATCCGCGGAAGCGTCTGACGTCGACTGATGTATTGTTCTACAGAATCAACAATTCCCCAATTCATACTACACAAAAACACAACACAAATCTTCGGATAAATCAACAACCCATATGGTCAACCTCATGTGTACTGTCACTGTGTAGTGACTAAAGAAAGAAAAGTTGCGTGAGATTGTCAGTATTGTCGCAATCATAATATCAGTATGGTGCAGGTGTTGCGTTCTAAAACGTAGAAAACTTGGTGTATTTCAAAAAGAAAAAGACGGATTAAAATGAGTAAGAACCAAGGTATATTTTCATCAGGGAGCAATGATCGAGGGCATTCTAGCAACTACTCAAGATTACTTCCGCCAAATGAGTTTCCGGTAAGATTGTTTAACTGCCTCTAAATCCCTGTACTAAATAAGTTAGATATTGAGATGGTGTTGTCAATAAAGTAATCATTTTATATCACCCCCAGATAGCTCATCAAGGCAGCAGGAGTATTTTTCCTATCTCAGCCCGCACATCAGAGCTCGGGAATAATGTGACTGCTCAACCTTATAATGATGAAGAAGAACTTGTAATTTTAGATGATCAAGGTGTCAACCGGCTCTTCCCTAACGAACCCGAAATTAGCAAGGAGTTTAAGGAATATCTGCAATCGATTCAAGATCAGGACCCGGAAAAGATCTTTTCACTGCCAAGACGTCCTCCTTTGACTGTATGTTTTTATTTCCTTCCAGTGTTCAATTTTCCAGTTTTATAAATTAACACGATTTGTGACGAAATTTCAGCATAATACACGTATGTTAGAGTTATATGCTGTTGTGTCTTAAATTTGTGACGATGTGCTTCATAAAATTTTGTTTTAGCTTCAATCTAAACGCCCTAATGGCTCATACTGCTTCACAACCCTCGAAGATCTTGAACAAGTGCGAATGGAAATCGGTAGGACTTGTTCTAACTGGAGTGTCAGCAGGCAAGCCTATCTTAAAGAAAATCGTGAATCAACAATTGAACTGCTTAACTTGCACGAGTATTTGATAAGTCATGTCTTGCGAGCGAAAGAGCTTTGCATTAGGGATTTCCGAAGGAGACACAAGAAGGGTGAGTGGACCGGTCCCACTTCTTTTATTTATGGCGAAAGTGAAAAAGAAATCGCAACTGTTGCAAGTAGCTTGTATTGGCAAACAGGGATTTACAATAACCTATATAGCCAGTCTTTGATGATGCCTTTCATGGTACAAAAACGAAATGGTGAAGTTCTCGGCAACCCGTAGAAGCTACGTGATATTTCAACATTTTCAACCATTTCTGTCCATTGGCTCATTTAGAATCCTTGAAAGTTATGTCGGATGAACCAATATAAACTAATATCTACAAGGATATTCATTACTGTTAGTTTGTTGGCGTTGGTATCACCAAGAAGTAAAAATTGTTAATATATACATGTACCTATTCTAAGTTTTTACTCTGATCGGATCGATTCTTATAATTTACTATGTATTAGGATTTTAAAATGGCATTGACGGCATCGTTAGTTTTTCTTACACATTAGTAGAGGAACGCATTGGTCTTCTAGTAAGAATATAGATGGTCACGGCATTTCCAAGAACTCCAATGATTACGACAATGGGAACCAGAACTCTTTGGACCCAGAATCGACTTGAATCTCTGAATGCTTCCTCCCAACACATTGTCGACATTATTTTCACTTTCAATATTATGATCACTTAATTACTTCCATCTTCACGTTTGGTAACAGACCAGTCTGTAAATCTTTCAAAGCATTGCATTTTATTTCGAATATTCAACACAGTAAACCATTACATGTTTTAATTATAAAAGTTCTTGATGAAAAATCACGAAAAATCCATTTTCCAGGTTCCGAGTCCGAGTCCGAGTTTGTAGTTTCATCATCATTCATTGAACTTTATCCCGAAGTCTTACGTCTACGGATAATTTATGCTAAGTTAATTTATATTGTGTTACAACTTCGTAACTTGACTTGCTTTACAGCCTTACAGGCAATAGCCACATTAGCCACACACAACAATTAACCGGTTTGATTACAGTTGCAATGCCATCGCCATCTAATTTAAATTTATATATATAGCACCTTCATAACAAAAGCAAACTATCACAGTCAGCTATTTTCAGAAATATTCAATTAGAGCAACTAAATTTTCACTGTCACAAAGGTCGACATAGACAATCGACATTCACAAATAAGTCAGATATCTAAGTCTTTGGTGAAAAAAAAATATTACTGCTATGGAACGGAAGCGTAACTCACTCCCAAATTCACCCGCAATGTACATTCTTCGACTAAAATTCTGAACTAAAACTAAAGGATGTCATTTCCTCCTCGGGTGTGAGTTTTCCTTAATTCTGTTCGAAAATCACCAGTATTGGCACACACTCAGAATTTTCCATAATGCATGCTCGTTACCTTTCTCCTAATGTGCAATGTAATATGCAACACTCATGCCACTGAAAAGCATACATTCATAATGATATAAGCTAAAAAGCTGCTTCCGAGCATAATAGCTTCTTCGTCGTCTTCACTCACCTCACCACGCATACACTTATACTAAGAACAAAAAATGAATAGCGATGCCATTGCCAGTTTATATTTATATCGCCGCCGCATCCCTATCAACAGAGTATTAAAACTGCTTCCTATAATATTTGCTATGAGTTCATATGGACTGGGAGTACATAACAGCAGCCAAAAAATTTAGAGGCCGTGACATGTGTACTTGAATCACTGATGACGGTTACGCACACCTCAGCCAAGTTCAAGAAGGAGATTGTGTGTGTGGTGTGAACTGCACACGGTAATGAAAATTATTTACAGAACCAACCCAAGCCTTTTTCTTGTCACTGAAGGCGGTATCTGACAGAAATATTAACTTGTATGCAGTCTCGATCCTTGATTTTAACATAATTAAGGAGGAGATCTCACAGCCTTACGTTACGATTGAGTGAAACTGCATGTAGTGAAAGCATTAGAATGCTAATTTACAAGACAGGCAACTACTGATTCTTACATAATGTTAGTTTTGTTCTCCCATGGCGGTCTGTACTAGCTGCATCGGTGGAAAGTTGTGATCATTCTATATGCCAACATTGCCAACTCTAACATCATCAAGTACACGAATTGAAAGTTTTTTTTTAATTTTTCGCATTAATTAAAATTAATTAATGGGCGGGAATTCAAATAAAAGGGTTTATATGGTAAGATATAATTAGTGCATCCAGTGTTATAGGTGCAAGCGGTAGTAGGTGTTTCATTGAGACATTAATTGCACCATTCTCATTTTACAGCCAGAATAGAATGCCATCAAGATGTATCGTTCCACGTTTCCACCTTACTCCCACATCCGCATCCTTAGGAGATCGTTTTTTACTTACGTTACAAGTTACAACTAGGGTGCCTTACAAGTGATATATTTTACGTTTTACATACACCGCTAATTCTAATTTTTATACACAATGGAAAAACAAAAACAAGCCTATTTCTTGCCGTTCAATGCCTCCATTCTTCTAAAATTTCATGTACCATATATCGACTATTGCACTAATTTCATAGTCAAATCACAATTCACGCTGAAATCGCCATCATCTTTTAAGATGTTTTGACTATCATCGAAAGGTTGACATTGTAACCTTTAAAATGAGCTTACGATTAGCAATAATGCCACTAATCAAGCAATCGTTCAGAATTTTAAAATATTACGCGAGAAAAAGCTAATTCATAATGTTTTAATATCTCCTAAAACCCCAAAAAGAACAAACCTATGATAGAAATGATTAAAAATTACAATTGTGCATCTTCTGTCGTAATTAAAATAAGCATTCCTTCCTCCAAACGCATTACAAACTTTTCAGTAGCAGAGATTCGTTTATGCTTTATATTTGCGAAGTCTTCATTTAAAAAACGATTTCTTGCCAATTCTAATGTACTATTCTTTGAGAATCTTGGTAAATGAATCAACCGGTGAAAATATTGAACTAAAGTGGTTTGAGATTAGGAGAATTAATGCTTTAGTGCATCTGAACACAACTTCGTTTTGATCTACCGGTGTCCACAGTCAACACCAAAAGTACGGGACTTTAATAACTTGCTATCTCCATGCTGCTTATTGGACGGGTTCAAATTCGATAGGGAAATGATTTATCATGCATCACGGCATGGATTGATCAAATGAATGACAAGAATGTTTCAGATTTGAGTTAAAAGTTACAAAACCATTGAGTTAAACCCAGAAACACTTTCGAAGAATTGGTTTGTATTCGTTCCAACACCTAAGGGGCAAGCAGCCGTTTCCAGCTCCGGAACGGAATATTTTTTAAATCAAACTAGGAGAAGAGCCCAAGTGGTAAGTGGAGTAATGAATGAGCCAACCCAGTCGCATTCCAATTCCAACAAAGTCCGCATCGAATACAACGGTGGCTTCTATTCAGTCTGCAACAATCATACCTTTCAAATCCTTATATGCGATATAATCGTATGTGTACATTATATGTGATATGTGATCATTGTGTCGATTTAATTATAATCGAGTTCCATTTTCGATTCCAAAGACAATTATTAAATAGCGAAGCGAAGCGTAGCCTATTTCTTGGTAA
>JAHZNA010001133.1:0-36890 GCA_027743935.1 Sinodicranocentrus sp. ZH6 | reverse complement strand
AGAGGCTTGAGAGAGGAAAAATGTATATTCGGGAGCCGCTCGCGTTACAAAATAAGGTTTTAAAAACATGATATTTTCTCTCCTGCTACCGCCACTATTGGTAGTTTTACGCATAAAATAAAAGCTTGTTTTAGTGAGCATTAGCGCTATTAATTTATTGCAGCTATCGACCTCTAGACCTACAGTCACGTTAGATTCATGCCCAATACCTACTTATCATTGATATATCATACCTCAGCTAGTATTAGGATGAGTCCGTGGGCAATTTCCCTCGTTTGGATAATATTCATCTTCTAACCAAGTAAAACACACAATATGGTTTTTGATCTAAAACCCGGAAAAAAAATTCCATCCGTTTTTTACTACCAGAATGTAATCTGCAGATTAGACAAGATATGGAAAACTAGAATATATTACGTAATATTTTTCCTCTTTTATTACCCTTTTGCTTGATGGTTTAGTATTAGATGAATTCTCCTTTGCTACATAATATTCTTGAGTTCAGTCAGATGACTATTATGATGGTCATTGGGAGTAAGCTAAGCGAATAAAAAGTTCCAAGACAGCTCGTAACGCTCATTCCCTTCTAAAAAGTTGGAGAAGAGGGAATACTCCATTTATATTATATGTTTGTGGTGGGCACGTTTCAAGAGGAAGTTTTCTTTATATTCTCGGATTACATAAAGACATGTGTGGAAGTCGCTCGTGCATTTTTTGAAGGTACCCATGAAAATTCAAGCATGACTTAACGCATAACATGTATTTCAGGCTGGTTCCCTTTACAATTTTTTTACCTTGTCCAATCCTCCCTCCATGAGAGAAAGATGGGAGGTGAAGTAAGTGAGAGAGTGAAATGCAAAGTATTATTATTGCAATACTTTTTTTGAAAATATTTTCTCGTCAAAGTTGTTACTCGTAGAATGTGTGATGGTGGTGGGGGTAGTGTGGCAGGAAGATATGTTTGTAAAAAGAAGAAAGTTGAATAGCCTCCCATTATGCAAGTTTTTTTCGTTCTTTAGACACTCATTCAAGTGTGTTTGGATGGAGGAGATGCCTCCAATGTATTCTTGTGAATGGGACGTAAAGAGTTGAGAAGCGTGGAAGAAAAATAAAAAATGAACATGTTTCCCCCTTTACGCCTTCCCCTCCTCCTCTTTACAGTTTGAAAGGAGAAAAGAGAAATGGAAGTTTTTTTTAGAGAATGGAGCACTGAAGCGAAGTTTAATTTTCGATGAAGGAAAAGAAAATGTATTTGGGTTGAGTTCCGTCTTTACTTACTATTTCTAGTAGCTGCTCATTCTGTGCAAAAGGTCTTTTGTCCTTGTGGGAAAAATGTGCTCTTGTGGGTGAGCCTAAACATATAACTCATCCTCGATCTTAAGTTATTCTGTGCCATCAGCCAGTATAGAAAACAGAATGTTGTTGGTGTTTGTGACTTTTTCCTTATTGCCTATTCATTTGAGGAATGGAAACTGTTTCCCAGAACTCTGTTCCATGGTCTTCTCTCTTGGATATTGCACAGCCAGGCGATAACACAACAGAAAGGGAATTTCCATGTCGTATGTCTTTAATGCAAATGCCTCCTCTCAACAATGGAATATGGGGATAAAGAGTATCAGTTCAGAAGGGAGATGGCACGTATTGATTTGGAGTTTTGAGAGCAAGAAAATTGAAAAGGCTTTTTTAGAATCCCAAATCAAGTCCTCAATCTGAAACCCAAGTAACACATTGAGATTTTGCAGGTTTCCATTGTGCTATTGTGGTTTTTGGAGGATGACATAAAGAAATTAGATTTGTTGGTGTAGTGTTCCCAACAACACAAATGGAAATTGGAGTTTTCAATTTTTCAAGTCACTCTCCTGAAGTGAATGTTGAATCCAATATGATCTCTTGGCGCAAAGCACAAGTTGACTTTTTAATATGCTGCGTG
Organism: Sinodicranocentrus sp. ZH6; assembly: GCA_027743935.1. Taxonomy (NCBI): domain Eukaryota; kingdom Metazoa; phylum Arthropoda; class Collembola; order Entomobryomorpha; family Entomobryidae; genus Sinodicranocentrus; species Sinodicranocentrus sp. ZH6. The sequence goes on along the minus strand of JAHZNA010001133.1, from coordinate 34,960 downwards.
AACAGTGAACAGTTCCTGGCAAAATTGAGTGTTGTGCTGATTTGAAAGTTGAACTTGTCAAAGCCTCTCAGACTGATTTGATTCCTTGTATGGTATTATTATATTGAATTTTTAGTCTGAAGCTGGGACCCTTTCATTGTCTCACGACATTGGATTCCACTTCGGGAGGAAATTCAATCAGTGAATATTATTTTACATCATTGAAAAAACAATTTTAGTCAATTTTCTTTTCACATGTATGTAATCAGATGACAGTTGACATGAAGGCTTTTTGTTGGCTCATGATCAAGACATAGACGGGAAACGATTAAGACGTCTGGCTTAAGCGAGTTGAACAATGAGCAGTACCGTGCTGTGAAAGAAGGAGCTTTTTTCAGTTGTATTCTCCCTTATTGCAAGTTGCAGTTTTGCACCATGACTTGCTAAATATTCCCTGTTTTATCTCTGGCGTATATCTAATTTTTGCCAAGAAAGGAATATTATCCTCCTAAACTGTTGCCAATTTTGACAACGAGATTCACCAGCCAGGACAGTTTTTGGCTCGCCCTCCGTGATGGGGTTGTCGTGACTCGTGAGCAAGATGGTTATCGAGAGACTGATGGATTATTTGTGACAGGGTGGACTAGGAACGTTAATCTGAGCTGAGACTCGATAAATAATCCAATTTTGTATTCATTACTGCTTAATTTAAATGTCGTATTTAATATTGTGAAAAAGTTTGAATATGAGCTATATACAAATTGCTTATATTTTTGTTGGAATATCTCCAATGAAAGCGATTTCGTGCTAATAAAAAAAACTTAATAATTTCTAATGAAAGGGATTTAATTTGTTCTTGAAAATTATAATAAGTGCATCCTACCTAACCCAACAAGTCAGTATGTTCACCACTCCTATTTTGTGTGCCTGAGAATTACATTATCATCTCGAATAAATTGCTAGTTATGTAAGAAACACCACAAGATCACGATCCAAACCACAAGCCCTGTATGAACATAGCATCAAGAGTAGCAGAGAGAAAAAAGTTGGTCAGAGAGACAACAAACATATTAGTAGGGTTCCCATGTTTTCAGTTGTACACACAGGTGAAACAAGATTTGTGTAAATGTTGTGTTTTGTGTGTGACTGCATCGAATCTTTTTATTTTGTTGTTGGTGGTTGCTGTCACGGGTGTGGATTTTTTCCTTACTTTGCATCTCTCCCTCCCAACAATTAAATAAAGGGATGTGCACCAAAAAAAAGCAGGCATGTAAGAAAAAGGAGTAGTATTCGTCAATTCTCATTCAAATCCAAGTGCACCACCTGCAAATGCAACTTCTCAAAAGATCTTTTTCATGTTGGGCATAGGTGTAAACTGACAAGTTTATGCTTAAGAAGAGCAAAGCAGTGTCTCATATTTTCTACTTAATTTCTTCGTGATTTGATGAGATGAGAGGCTTAAGCTACTTAAGCCATATGAAGTCGAGTAGGGACTTCTCTCTTGGGCTAGATTTTCGTTTGAAGGTTAATCTTACCAGAATTACTAGCCAAGAGGCGAAAGAGGGATAAAAGGAGATTTCATTCATAGTCGATATAACGTAATCACACTTATTACATTACTTAGGCAATCTATATCCTCCAACCCTTTTGCATCTCATCTGATGAATGAGTGGTATGGTGTTACTTTACAAAGTGAACTTTATAAGATTGCACACATGTGTATGTGTAATGCACTCAAAATACTCCTTAAAGTTTTCGGTCCTCTTTAGAGGACAACAAGAGGCTTGGCTCATGGAAGAGAAGTACTATAAAAAATGTATTATGAGAGAATATAAAAAAAGTAAACTTTTATCCCTCGTGATTCGATAACATGATGACGATAATGATTACAGACGATAGATGATATTTTATATGCGTGAATGAATCGATGATGATGATTCATAATCAAAAGTACGTATCATGTCTTCCTCCTGTCTTATTATCCGATACTAAGAACCTCTTGAGAAAACAAGTGGAGAAGAACATGAACCAAACATATTTCTCAAGTAAATACCCGACCAAGTTGTTTATATGCATGTAGTAAAATTAATGTATGCTCAAGTTAAGCTTGCAGTCCTTGCAAGTATATAATGGCCCTTGGTTCGATTGGCTATTGGCTTATGGATGGATGATAATCATCATAACAGAACAGCCGCTCTTGAATTTTTTCTTGGCCACTTTTACTTGATCACTTCTCTTCTTCATGTCCTAATGTCTAGTGTGATTACTACGAGATTGTATATTATCGCCATTCACTGTAAACTTAAATGAGATATGCTTCCTTAATGGAGTACAAAAACAGACTGGGCTTTTTTCAACATTATATTTCCTCCTTATTTGGGCAAGGGTTTAACCAAAGTTTCTCTCTTATTTGCCACTTTGACTGTTTGACAACTTGTGTGAAGGATTGTGCCTATGTTCAAATATATTATAGGTATACATATGATTTTAAATAATATATTATAGAAAAATTGATATTAGCAAATGACCACGCATTGTGTGCACAGCGGTATACCTAAAAAAAATATCTCGTGTTGGCAAAGGTTATAAAGGTGTTTCGTTTTCCTACTCCTTCTCATCCAACTAATTTTGTTTTGGAAGAACGGGAAATAACCATAGATCATCTAGTGGTGTCCTCATCTTCATTCATTTATGCCATATTGGGTGGTTTTCTGTTTTGATGAACTTTTATGTCTTCCTCCGACAGATTATAATAATTCCATACTGGGGCTAGTCTCCCCACCTTTATGAAGCTGTATGACTTGCGATACTCTGTCGACGTGGGAGTCTTTACACAGGATAATGGAGATGTGGAGTTTATTTTTATATTACTATTCTGTGAATCTCATGAATGAAGCTCGTTTTTTTCAAATGAACGTACTTGTCGTAACATGAGCAAGCTTTTGAAAATTATGAGTATGTTTGTGCACAGACCGAGAGAGAGAGAGGTAGATATATAATACACCACACATGAGTTGACCCGATTGTCGCACTTTTCATTGTTGTCACTGCAGGACATGTTTTGAATGCTTAATTTGGACGAGAGAAATGAATCTATAGAGTTACTCTAAGGATACTCAGGAGACTTGGTGTGTGTAACCTTATACAACACTTTATGGGAAAAGATACACACTCTCTGCCACACAGTGTTGCATGCTCACTCTGCATTTGTGTACATTAGCGGAGGAAAGTAGTTTTAAATCTCTTTTGTGTCTTTGTCTCCCTGCCACATGCAGAGCAGGACTGGCTTACACCTGAGCTTATATGGATTTCAATTGCCAAACTATAATTTATTTCTACATTGAAAATACCCTGGCTCTATACATTCCCATAATGGAAACCTCTTGAGTAAAGCTTTTGTTCAAACTTTCAGTTCATATTCATATGGCAAACTCGTGCAAAAACGTTGAAAGACAAAATGAAAAGGTAAAGAGTGTGTGGAGAGTGAATGAAACAGTGGGAGTATTAATGAGAGTGAGCAGTAACTCTGCTTGTGGGCTTCAGTGAGATTGAATCGCTGAGAGTTTTAATTACTGCCTGCCATCATCGCTCAAGTCATCCTCCTCGCGAGGGTGATGTTATAATTTTGGGACATAAAAGCATGATACAGAGAATTACATAAAGTGGATAGCCTACTATAAAAAATATATCGAGAGGGAATGGGAGGCGGAGAATGAGAAAAAACAAAACTGACGAGAAAATGATGGCGTTGAGAAGATTAGATATTGCTCGGTCCACTGCCATTTAATTCGGGGTCAATCAAAGTCAACTGACTAGGAGAGTTTTCTGGGAAGCAAGATCCTTACCTGAATTTCATGGTAATTTACATGCATGCTTGAGGCAATGCATTTTTCCTGTCATTTCTGTCATCAGTTGTTGCGAAATAGGAAAAAAATTAAGGAAAAATCCACAATAACCAGAGATTTTTTTCTAAATTTCATTTACACAACTCCAGCAGGTGCGGAGTAGGGAATCAATATTGCATAAAATAAGGACCTTGCATATCACATTTCAGCAAGTGCGTTGTCTCTTTTTTTCCCCTTTTAAAATGTACTATTTTCTCTAACAATGGGCTCACTGATGGGTATACATAGAGACTCTCTGTCTCTCCCTCATCTTTTGGTAATGTTATGTTAATCGTAGAAAAACTGCAGACACAAACTGTTACAAAGTGGAATCACCTCCGCACACAGTTGATTTTGCTGTCGTGTCAAGTAGACATCCTGCTGGTGGTGAAGTCATGCCAAGCTGATTGTCTACCACTGCCTCCGCTCTCTGTTTTCTGCATTTTCTTCAGCCCACAAAAAAAGTATTAACATTGAAACGAGAGAGAGAGAGAAGAAGAGAGAGAAAAAAAAATTTTTTTTTGTATTACTGCATTCAGCGGGATATGATGGAGGTAGAATATAAAGTGAAACATGGAGTGTGGAACTTGCTCACCAAAAGACGTGATCTTTCATGTAATATCAAGGAAATAAGAATGGAGTCTCTTATGAGTCGACACATGCATGCACCCCACACACACACGCATCTAAATGCAAGTCTCTCGTGGATCACGACACGACAACACGATGAAGCTAAGACGTCTCTGATGATGAGCTCCTCTTGCTCCCTCTGTTTCCTTTCTTGATGGAAAAATCCAACAAGGGCTTAAGCTTTAAGCTACTCTGAACGCATCAGTCCATCCAACGCTGTCGTTTGTCGACCAAGCTTTTACATTACTTTCACATGCAAAGCAGCCGAAAAATTTTATAACCATTTTTCTCTCTCTGCTTTGCCGAGAAGCAAAGGTGGAAATAGAAATGGAGCGAGAGTGAGATCAAAAAAGAGAGAGAAAAAGCTTAATATACATTTTTTGAGTCTAACTTGCTCTCTTGCTGAGATGGGATGCAATATGCATTATGTATACTAATTCGTAGGATGTCACGATCACGGAATCTGTCCTTCGCAGTACCACCACCGCATACAAAATGCATTTGTGTTACTTAAGACGGGAAACAGAAGCAGATGAGGAAAAATTGGAGTTGAAGAGAGAGAGAGAGAGTCATGTGGGCTGTCCTTCCACTCAACAAGCTTTACATAACTTTACAAGCTGGAAGTTGATTGTGTAGATTCTGGATTTTTTTCTTCTCTTCTCCGTTTTGGAAGTGTTTACGCTATCTGGCAAAAGCGAGCTTGTTAAAAATGCACACGAAACCGCTTTGATGTTCTCCAAGACGTTTTGTTAATGCTCTACATTATTATAATAAAGAGCATAAGGGGAAGCAGTAATTATTGTGAATGTCGAAAACGAACAACTTTCCCTGGAGCGACTCCACGGAAAAGGAAACATCACCAGAGTTGTTCCGCTCGTGGGGCGGTAGGGATCATATTTGGAATTGCCAATTAACCACAGACTCCTCTTCTCGTCATAACTCATTATAAGGGAAATGCAATATTTTACGTTGAAAATGGCGCCGTTTTCTATATGCATCTGTCATGTTATTCCTGAGTTTCGAGTGAGTATACTTGATATCCGCTGAAGAAGAAATATAATTGATCTAAAATTGCTTGTTAACCCTAATCGGAAGTGGAAAGTTGGGCTGTTAAACTGTAAAGGATTTTAATAGAAAATCCAGTTGAGTGTGTATTAGGGATAAATCTTGTTTAAATTTTTCTCAAAATGACTTCCCTCCAATAGCACTCCCATGCAATTAGGGATTTGAAATGTTTATGCATATATTCCATTCACATCCTAAGGGGGGGAAACAAATGTGTGGTGTATTGGTGAAGGAAGTGTAATATTGATTTTTCAAACCAATACATCACACCCAATCTACCTACAAGTGAAATAGTTATACATTATCAGATTTTTCTCTTCAAGTTCCGCCCTCAATTTCAAAGACTTCAAAAGTTGAACTATTTCATTTGCCTTGGGAAAGAGGAATCGCCCAAGTTGAGATAACGTCATCCTCGCCTTTTGCTCTGTGCTCATAAATTTACAAAACTTGAAGGGGAGAAAATTTCCATGTTTAATGGCTTGCAAACCACGTACATCTCTTATACCCATATAGACAAGTCATTCTGGAGAAAATAATCTTCATTTTTTTCTTCCTTTTTTCTTCTCTGGAATGCATATATAGACAAGTGTGGTATCTTTCCAGTTGTATTACATCCTTCCTCGTCCTTTCATTTCCTCAATTTTTATCTCATTCCTCCTCAACTCCCATCTATTTCACTCACAGCCGCGCTCTCTCATTTATCCTTTTTCTCCTCATGCATCTCCCTCCATTAAGTACAAAAGTTGGAATCTTTCCCTCATTTTCTGCGTCATATCAACTGCAATTGGGCGCGCACGACAATAGACGAGAAGTTGAAACGAGAAAGTTCAGCTTGGAAAGAAGAGGTAGAAAAGGTTCATTATTTTTCCTCTAATAGGCAACATATATCTGCACCCATACCATATTTCCTTACATCCTCCAGCTATACCTAACCTTTTTTTGTCGTAAGAAGGGAAAATAGCTATGTAATTTTAGGCTTTATTTTTCTCCGCAAGTCACACAAAGAGAAAACACAGAAGAACCTTTAGTTTCCCATCTTTTCTCATTTTATTTCCCTATCTCGTTCAACTACACGAGATAAAGTGGGAATGTGTATTGTTATAGCATTCATATACATAACATTACACATTTTCCCACCATATATCCCTCTAAAAGCACATGATAATGTAGTGCTGCGTAGAAAAAAGAAAGGCATCCTCATCGGTTGCCCTATCTGTTTTCTCAGTAATGTAGCTGCTAAGTAGAGAGTCAGGGAGTGCACAAAGCCACTTTGCTTTTTCGAGGGGAAAATGTCCATGTGGCTTCCCAGTTTCCTCCTCATTTTGCACTGAAATGAATGCAAATTTTGTTCTTGATGCCATGCCATCCTGTAGATTATAGCTCTCTTGGGAGTTTTTTCTCCTCTCATCATTCTTCTTGTGTTCCTCCAGGAGAAAGAAGATAATATGGTCGGCTCTTGTTTTTAAATACAAGGGAAAAAAGATGAAATCACTAGGAATAGAAAGAGAAAATGCTATTATAGTAAAGTCGGAGTAACAGTTGCAATAGTAGTTGGTCCAAAAATGCATTTTCCACGTTCCTGGGAAAAAAAGTAGACTCTTGTGGAGTCTACCCCAGTTGGAAAAACCCCAGAAGGATCTACTCTGGGAAACATTCTTTTCTTTCCCTTGTAATATATATTTTTTCTTCCTTTTTTGAGAGTCAATGTCTTTTAGCCGGGATTACTCTGTGAATCTTTTCTCTCCCTTTTGCTCTCGTTGTGTTTTTCCAGTTGATCCTGTTGGGCCCTGTGGTCCTCCTCCATTGTGTGGATGTCGAGAAGGAAAACATGTGATGGGAGTAAAGGGACATGAATGGTGTATATATTTTACTTTATGTATTCCCAGCACCCACATTATGTACCACTTAGCGAATCACTGCATTCTAATAGAATGCTAATGATTTGGCAACGTCGATGAGGATAGGATATAGATAAAAGCTGCCTTGCCACCATTTATCCTCGAGATAGATTCAAATACATAAACACTCTAAATGCTTTATATGCACATGAATGTCTTTCTCTTTGAGTTATTCCTAGAGAGTGAAGCACGTTTCGTAGTTACTCACTTGGAGAGAGTGAGTAAACTAGTTAAATCCCAGAGAGGTTGTGTGCCACTTTGGAAAAAAATATTTTTACACGATTATGCACACTTTTAGTTATCTGTCGAGTTCCAAAGGGATAAAGACCAAAGCGATAATCCCTTGAATGGTAAATGTGAGAAAGAAAGGTATGGCCAAAAACTTGAAGTGGTTGATGTGCCGATAGGCAAAAGAGGGATTTTCATTTTGCTAATATTGCTGACTGACAATGAGTTTTAAGCCCGGTAAACCTGGGAATTTTTAACATGTTCTGATATCCCAAGGTTTTAAATTTAGTGAATAATGGAAATCTCCAAACAAAGTATAAATACAAAAATTGGCACAAAATTCAAACATTTTCACAAACAAAAAGAAAACATGTAAAAATCGTACAAACTCCGGTGCAATATACCCATGAAATAAAATCTCACATCATTACCATCTCGGCTAATTCAAATTCCTCTGATCCAACCCCCCATTTTATTTTATCCAGGGTAAACGCAGCAATTTTTTTCTTCCAGACAGAAAAAGAATGCTACACGAGAGGTAGAAGATGTGGAAAAGGCTGAGAACTATAAGATAGTTTGTTTCTGAGAGTCAGCCTCTTGAAACTTGAAACAGTACATAAGCTTCTACAATAGTGCTCTGCTATTTTCCCTCTTTTGTTCCAAAATTTGTGGATGCTAAAGACATCCATATCCTATCCCTATTTTCCCAGTCTCATCAGAAAGAAAAGTCTGCAAGATTTTAGGGGAAATGTGATGTTGAAACCTCATTTCAGTTGATCTGCTCTTTCCCTCTCCTTTAGAGTTCACTATGGGAAAAGCTACTTAGCACAAAATAGCAACTAAAGGACAAGGACAAACTTAAGCTGGGTGATGACGAGAGAAAAGCAGCTTTTCAAACTAGTGCACATTAAGCATTCTTTATCCATTTGGAAGGGAGAGAGAGAGAGCTATATACAGTAAAATAGTAGTAAAACGTTATACGACGACGTGGTGGATACTTTTGTTGGTTTTGTAACGCAAGATGTTTCGTTACGTAATATACAAAATCTGCGGCAGCCCATACCACACCAGAGGAAATGAAAGATGGAGTAAAGTTGGTTGACTTAAGCTGTACGTTTTTAGGTGAGCTTGATGTCAGATCGGTTTTTAACTGTGAATCTATGTGAAGCCTCCTATGCAGAACTTATTATTTATATAAAATGTTCCTAGCTGTCTCCCCTATTTGTCCTACGGACACTGGAAAATTATATAAGAACAAGATTCGTACAGTTTTTTTGCTCTAGCTCCAGTGGGGACTGACTTGAATTCATATTTACGTTGCGGGTTTTGCGGTCTCTTTGTAATCAGTGTGCATAGGAGGAAACTGCTGAGCTGACTTGGCTCCTCTGGAGTAGTCACTATCTCCTCGAGTGAGACACGCTCAAAAACTTGATTCTCTTTATATACAACCCTATACACATTTTTACTAGGCCGATATTTTCCTCGCCAAAGGAATCGAGAGTTGAGAGAGCATAAATGTTTAGTCGTAATAAAGCATCCTCCACTTTCCAATCTTGGCTTTGGCATCTTTTGTAAAATCCATGGCTTGCAGGGAAGAAAAGCTTCTTCCTTTTGAGCTCAAGTCAATGCTAAAACCATTTTTTCTCTGTAGCACTTTCCGTTCCCTCATCTGGGAAGAATTCACGAATCCTTGATTGCGTCCCGATTCCTCTTTAATGATAGAGTGGAGTGCGGGCAAAATTATGGTAATCTTGATGGTTCTTCTATCCTCTTTTACGCTCTCCTACAGAGTCTTTTTTATTGCGAGTAGAGAATCACAAAAAAAAAAATCCAAGAAGCTTCATAAAAGATGGATACAGTGAGGAAGTGATTTTTTTGGCTGCAACAACATCGTAAAGTCACAATCTATTTTACACCTTATTTCACAACTCTGTTTTTTGTTCCTCACATTCCATTAAATAAGTAGAGAGAGGAAAAACGATTTTTTTATTTATTAGACAACTTCACCAAGTTATGAGTAAACTAAACTGATAGAGTAAATGGTTATGGCATAAACATCATCATCATCGAGTTTGCTCAAAGTTTACAATCCTTATAAACAACCTTGAGCAATTTGAGAAAATCCAATTCACATATGTCTACTCAAACATCATCATATGAGGCATAACAAGATAAAAAACTGATACACACACACAACCAACCACAGACAGAAGCTGCTTCGGATACAAATTCCATCTTTTTTTCTTTCCTTTTAATATTCTTCTCGTCATGAGGTTCTCGCCTTTTGAAAAAAAACAGCATTTACTGTGAAATAAAAAAATGAAGCGAAATAAGTATGATGAACTCAACGGGCGTCCTGGCGTGAAGACGAAGACGAGAAATCACCATTTTATGTCATAACTTTTGTGGATGAATATGAAAAGGGGAAAAGTTTGAATAGCTCAATGAATGAATGGGCAATTGCATTATTTTTCATGAACTCATCTTCATCCTCACCTTACCAATTGTTATTGCCTCAATGTCTGTTGCATATTTACTGTTCATTCCAAGAAGGATTTTTTTGTCTTGAGAAGAGTACAGTATATTTTCTAAGATGGATGATACTCGCATGGATGAATAATCATTGAAGGATTTTTTTCCGTGTTCATCCTTCCTTATGCGTTTTCTCTACTGACACATGGATACACGACTATTCGTCGTGGTTTTCTCATTATCGTCATATTCTTTGAAGTAATAAGGACGCCATTACAGAAAGCTTTTTTTTGCTTTTCTCTCTATCAGTGAGTTCATAAAAACACAGATGTTTTTAACAGCACGTCTTGAAAGAGTCTCAAAAAATGAGGGAACACATAGAAAGGCAAAAGAAATGGGAAAAGGAGGCAGGTGCGGATCCAAAGGGAAATGTAATAAAAAAAAGAGTAAATGAACACAACGTTGATCCAACTTGTTTGCTGGTTGTATTGTCTTCACACAATCAGTATTTTTTTCGTCTTCCTCAAAATTCAATAAGAATAGAGGATGGAATGCAAGTTTGTATTTAGCATAGCAAGACACTGCCGCTTTATTACCAAGAGGAGGCTACAGGCTAACCATATAAATAAATGGAGAAGAAGAATCTCTTCATTTTTGTTCGTTACTCTTCGAATGGGAATTAATGTGTATGTAAATTCAGTCATAAAACTTACGAGAGGCGAGCAAGCTAGAACAATGCTGGAAATAAAAATGGGCAAGGCAATCATTACAGCAGTGTTGTGTGTGAGGGAAGCCGCGTGACATAAAAGATTGAAGAAAAAAAACAATGATAAAAGAAAAAAATATCCCTCTGAGAGTATCTGTCGAGGTTGTTGTGATGGTGGAGTGGAAGAGTCAGTATGGGTTTTTATGCAGAATTTATTCCTATCGTTTCTGTTGCTCTCTTGTTTCTAGTCAATCCTGTCTTCGCATCTGGCCCTAGCTGTGCCCCTGTTGAATTCAATAAGTTCTCACTTGTTCGACAGGAGCAAGAAAGTAATGATAATAAATTCAATGTAATTTGCTTGACGGACTGGGACTTCACATGCACTCTGCAACAAGATTAGAGGATGATGATGATATGAGGAGAGTATAAAATGTGGAGTTGTTCTTTTGGGTGATATTTCAAATTGTACAAACTACACTGGCCGCTTTTTCACTTGATAATAAAGTACAATGAAGAGAGAGGAGACGGGCCACAGACAATAATCGTGGTTATTATACAATAAGTGAATTTTCGCGAAAAAGAGATGGAGAGGGAGAGAGATGATAGTGGTGGAATAGCTGATAGTCTACAATACTCATGACATGCTGTAAATTACCAGAGATGTTGCCAAAGGGTAACCGCTTTGTAATTTAGATTTTATTCGGCGCTGTCTCCCTTTGTCTGTTTTAGTTGTGTGTGTTTTTTGTAAGTAAAATAAGGCTTTTTTGTTGTGGATATCTTTTTTGGCTCCTGTTGCTCCGGAGTTTGGATGAGGTAACATGGAAAGGGGATGAGAACTGTGTTGTCGGAAGGTATTTTTATATCAGGAAAATTTCCAAAGTCAAATAACACGAGAAATTCTAATCTACATATGTATGTATGGTTTTAACGTTTTAATTTTATTTCATAAATTTTGATTATTATGTTGTAAAATAGATCCATATTAGCAATATTGTAAAGTTTGGCAAAGACAAAATTATATCTCTAAAAACCACACAATGTTAAACTCCATAGTTAGTAATATTGTTAAAATCAGGAAACAAACGAAATATTATAATATTGCACATATGTATCAATATAGATTATACCTCTCGCCTGAAAAATACAATAGTTGTGCCATTTTCATTATGAATGATTTAGAATGGTAAACAAGTGGACCATTTCAGTTTGCATTTTTCTCATTACCAGTGGGCACCCAGCTTACAGGACTTTTCTCTCCAAAAGTGTCAGGAAAGGACATGGACAAAGTCATTATAGGTAGTGTTGTCCTCATATAAACACTGTTTTTACTCTGGATTGAAGTAACGTAGGAAAGGGAAATGTAGCTCTTGCTGTGAGTGTTCTATTGTCCAGAGAGGTTTATTGTATGGGGAGGAACATTGAGCGAAAATAAAGAACACCCATAATGCTGCCCAATTCTTTATGTATATTGCATAGCACATCCGGTTCGAAAGGCAGATGGAAATTGCAGTAATAGAAAATGGGCTAGTCCTCGCTCTCATGTTGTCGTCGCTGGGCCCGGGCCCATCAACTAGAAAGAAAAAAACACAGCAAATGAGCAAACACTACAAGGAAAAAAGACAGCTTGTTACATTTTTACTTCAGCTTTGCCACTTTCGATATTTATTTTTATTTGGTTCTTTCTCCCCGTTTAGTTCTCCATGCAGTGAGCATAAGACATTGTGACAGAACTGGAGAGTGGCAAGCAGCAGGATCGGACACACACATATACTCATATATACCTTGGTCATTCATGAATGCATGTTCTCGAAAAAGCTGGAAAAAGTAATAACAGCATTTTTTTCTCGAGAACGTGAACGTAAAGTCTTGAGACCGGGACTAGGGACTGTTTTCTATAATACCATTGTAATCGGGAGGCAAAGTGGAGCCAAATTGTCATTTGATGGTCAGCGCTTGCTTTTCCATGCTTTCTTGTTGTCAAAAGCACTTTTTCCTAGTGCTCCACATGTGCCCAGAGTATACTGATTGTAAGCAGTTTTAGGATTGTGAACATTTCCTATAATCGTTGTAATACAGACATGTGTATATCCTTGTAAATATTGCAGTTCTCTCAGCATTTCTGCAAGTGCTAATGATATGGGATTGAGCCAAGTAAGAGGCAATAACTATGTAAGAATGTGTAGCACACATGGCTCCTTCCTTTTTCAAAGTGGAGACGATAAATCAATTGTGAAACTCATTTTCCAACCCTATTCCCCCCTCTTTCCAGAATTCTTGTCATTGTCACCCAGTTTCAAGGAGAACGAGTCAACGGGATTTTTCTTTTAAATCAGCAGTCTCAGGAAAAAAAGAGACCATTATTCAGATTAAATATTTGACGCTTGAAAGGAAGGGGTGGAGTCAAAAATTTCCACTTTTTCCTTGCTAAAAGATTATTATTTCCTTGCATCCGCAAGAGTTGGGTATAAGTGCTAATGAAGGAATGCGTGTAGAAAATATTCTCTTCTGCTTGGTTAGCTTCCACTTTGGAATTTGTCGCTGAAGGCGAAAACTATTTTATATATTATGATAACATATATGTGCATTTCATACGCCTATACAGTATACAGATTACCACTTATAAACTCTCTCCGAAACGTTTTTCTTTAGTTGGGGTTCTAGTGTCGCTTGTCTAATTACATAAAATCATAGCTTGGGACCGCAGAATTTCATTATTTTTTGAGTAATGGGAAAGACGCAAGGGAAAGTAATGCGTGAAGAGGGAAAATAAGTTCAAGAATAAAAGTAGAAGTAGGAATGAGACTCGAGGAATAAAAGGGGGTATTTGTAACGGAGGGAGGATTAGTTATAATGAGCACTGCGTTGTTTACACAGTGCTAATGAGAGTGGGAAAGATGGAAGTGATGATGGGGATGATGACAGAGAGGAAAGCTTTATAATGTTTTATTCTACTTATGCGAATATAAGCACACTCTGTGGTCTTCGTGTGACGATGGTATATTTGCAGTATTTATCATTTCAACCTTTTTTGACAAAAATCTGTTGAATTTTTTTCCTCTACGAAATCAGAAAGTTTCTTAAAATGTTGCTTTGCATGAATTAATTAATTAATAGCTTTTTTATATGTAATATTGAGCAACCTGGATGGTATGTATACAATGACGATAATAATAATTATAACAATACATATTTTATATTGATTCACAGGAAGAAGCAAAAAGTCTTCGAAAGGAAGGAAAGAAAACATGGATCCTTGACCCTGGCTGTAAGTACCTATTTCTTATCTATAAATAGAACACTTGTCATATTATGTCGCATTAAGTATTCCACTCGTATAACTTCACCATTTGGAAAAGCTTTCTGCGCATGGTGGCACTTAAAATGGAAAAAATGAAGTGCTTCTCATGCCCCACATTAAAACTTATGATATCTAGACTGGAATCTACATTTGAGAGTGTAGTAACAATAATGCAAACACAGACTGATAATGTCTTTTGAAAAAAAACTAACTTTCCAGCCATATATTTTTCTATTTACAAAGCAAACAAACTTTTAGGGAAGAAATTCATTTCTTGTATATTTCATTTTTTTCCACTACATGAGCAAACATAAATGGCAAAGCAGAAGCTAACCCGACTGCAGAAAGAGAACAAGTTGTGTGTACATATTATCCTCAAGCATACAAGCTTTAGCTTCTGAACTCATTTTGCATTCCATATGCGGAGACAGCCAAACAACACTCTCATTTAAAATGAAGGAATAGGATGTACTGAATAATTAATGGGGAAATAAAAAAGGGACGGAAGTGTGGCCAGGAGACTATATTCACATTTACATTCAACAACACAATTTTCCTCCTTTGGTGTTCCATCCTCTACTGTCTTTTCTCTTGTTGGGTGAGTCCTGTCAAGGAAAAAGTCGTTCAATAGGAACGTGTGAGTGAGTCCCAATATATTCCAGTTGAGTAGTGTGTACATTGTTCGGAGGAGCATTGTGTGTCGTAACGTATAATTTTATTATGTATTCGCAAACCGTGTTCCTCCATCGAGTTTCTCTTTTGTTGACTTTTTCCTTTACATTCTGTCCTGCAGTTGGTAAAATGTTGGAGCTTGAGTGGTTTTTTCTCCCAGATATGGGATTTCTACAGTTCCAGACAACCCTGCTAATAATTATAAGAATGAATATGTGCTTTCTCGGTAATATGTATAGTTGAAGGTACATACGTGAAAGGTATTATGCTTATTCTCCTTGTGTGAAATGACTACCTAAAAATAATGCAAAACTGGGTGCAATAAATGTTGGCAAAATGGGAAAGCAGAATAGCTTATTAAATTTTTGTAGAGCCTGTGGTGCTGGCGAAAACATACAAATAACTAAATCGAGCAAGAGTTTTTTTTGTGCAAGACACATTTCTAAAATTACAGAGACAGAATAATATTTTGAATTTTATACACCGGATCCTACTTCAACCTCAATACTAAGCACATTTTTTCTGTATAAACTACTTGAATAAATATGAATAGGATTTGCATGATGAACTAAAGAGATAAAGCATATCTTTCTCTCCAACTTGGGTATAGAATTTCGACATGTTTTATTTATCAAGTCTGGTTTCAAGTACGTCACAGCACTCTCCAAGCCCATTTTCGAACACACCAGGAAGGAAATAAAAGTTGAGCTAGGAGACTCTGTCATGAAGCTCCTCGAGGAGGAAGGAAGTTGGAGGTGAAAAAAGGAACGAATCTTGTAAAGGATGGATGAGTGCATTCATTACTGAATAATGAATTTGGAGGAAAAGAGTCTTGTAGAAAATGAAAAGACCACACGACAAAGTAAAAAGTTGTTGTTCCACTTGAGTGAAAGCATATCCGTGTGTGAATGTAGTCTCCCTCCCCTCACCAGTCTGAAGAGAATATAAGATTTTCCAGAGATCTATTCACCAGAAACCTGGAATGTTGAGCTTGCTTCCCCATCCATTTGCGAGTAGACGCTTTATATAAAGAAGAGAGGTAATAATTATTAAACGCATTCTTAGCCAGGGGCGGAAGCCACCGGAAGGAGTGGATGATGGTGGTTGGTGAAGAGGTAAAAGTGATAATGGTGTTCAAGTGAGAGTGAGCATGTTCCACCACACAGTATACTTGACTGTCCTTCCTAAATAGGGAAGCTGCTCCCCAACCATAGGCATATATAGATAGTTGGCTATTTATCCGTGGAGATTGAAGTATATTTATTCACTAACTCTGGAGAGATAGCACCTTTTCATTGTTATTATTATTACATCGCACGTCATCCCCGTGTCAAAAGGTTCGTCTCAAGGAGCTCTCAACATTTCAAACTTTTCAAACTTTATTTCTCCTTGGTTAGAGAAAACTGTGAATTTTTCCTTAGCCGCAAGCTTCTCCTCCACATGAGAACTTTTTCCTGGTGTTAAGTATGTTGTGTTTTTTATTTATAAAAACATAAACAAAAGAGAAAATTCCAACTTTGTTGGAGATATATGTCCTATGAAGAAAGTGAAAAAGAGTTAGTAGCAGTAGTATATTGCTTGGCGAAGCATCCCCCGATCATAATCATGGCATCCCATCAGCCCACCAAAAATTGTTGCATTTAAACTTTGTAAATTATTAAATGGAGACAAGTCTTTTTCCCGGAAACGGAACCGGGAGGAGGTCTCTCTTCCACACATATAGTCAGCGAGATCATTCGCGTAACGTCGAAATTGTTGATGGAACGTAAAGTTGCCTCGTTTAATTTCCACCTCACTGAGCACAAGGCTCGTTTTAATATTTTATGTGTATCGTACTGGAAAAAAACTTGGGAGGCTTCTCCCTTTATTTTTCTGCTTGCACAAGGAAAGTAAAAAATATAAGTTTTACTCTCAACCTATTCATATCCCAGTGCTGTTATTCATCTACATTTTGTATACCCAACAGAGCATCAGTTTTAGTACTTCTGGGAAGTCCCGGGAAAGTAGGTACAAGCTTTGAGTACTCTTTTTCCCAGGAATATTATGTAATTTTGAAACTTGCCTTTTCTTTTTCTCGTGATGACGTCTCTCCTGGCGTAAATTCTGAATATTAAATTGGTTCTGGAAAATTTGAAATTTTCGTCATGGGTTGACGCACAGGGAAACGGTATCCTGCTGATCCCTTTCCTTGGTTGGTAAAAAGTTGGGAGAATGTTTTCCTTCAAAATGCCTTGCATTGTTTACCTATTCAATTCATTCCGCTATTATGGTCTACATGGTGGTCATGTACTTTTATATATGTTTTTGGGAAACCATTACATCGTCCCGACGACTTTTTGGCTGGATGTGGAAAGTTTGTTTTTTCTCGAACAATATGTCATGATGATGAAAAAAGAACTTGTTCACACCAGCCCAGCTTTGCTATACAGTAAAGTTTCCGCCTTACTCTAAATTCCCAACTTTTAGGGGGTATTGTTATTGTTGACAAAGTTAAAAAGGAAAGTTATCAGTGAGGAGTGTTATCGCACTTTAATTTCTATACAACACACTTTGTTGCCTCACTTACACCATACCTTGTTATTGTGCTTGCTTCAATGTAATTTAATGTTTCAAACTGGCGACAGCTACTTTTCTAAAGAAAAAGTGAGTGACTAGACTAAAGTATGAGTGAATATAAAGGGGTAAAAAGTTTTAAAAAATCGTTATAGATGGCAAGATAGCTATGTACTTTATAGAGAGAAAAGCAAAAGGAAAAGTTCGGTCACTTTACGGATAGGAATTTATAAATGTTTTCCACAATATGTGGGTAAATACCCTCGTGTGAAAGAAAATCGCTGTTGATATCCTTGTCAAAAGAGACAGACATGGCTTTCCATTCTTTTTCTGGCAGTCTAGACCAAAGAAATCAAAAGCTCACAGAGTTCACTCCTCTTTTTAACCATTTTCCTGTGTGGATATTCCAATATTTCTATTAGGACAAAGTGGAAAGCTGCCACTCATTTTCAATGTGTTTCTATCCTACAGAGTGGCAGTGCATTGAACAAGAGACGCTTCTTATAATAGCGATGAAGGAACGGGGCTTAAATTTTTTAGGACTTTTTGACAGATTTCTTGGTTGTTCGTGTTTGGCTAGAGTTAACATGACTTGTTTCACTCCTGCAAAAAAGTGGCTTGCTCTACTTTCCCTGGAAGTCAATTTTCTCCGTAGATTTCTTTGCATGTGGCTTTCTATATGATATTGGCGGTTTCCTATCACTTTAAACTGTCTGAAAGAGACGTAATGTAGGTTAAAAATGTATGCAAATTCCTTTTTCTCAACATGAACCGAAAATAATGCTTGTGGTAAAGTTCTTAAAGTTTAAAGAGAAAAATTGAGTTTCAACGTCGTCGTTGATATTTTTCTCCTGAATCTATGTCTACTGTAAATTCAGATTTAATTAATTAATTACGGTAGCATATTTTGAAACAATCAACGGTAAGCGAATTAAGCAACGAATGTACAGATTTCAGTAAAATCGTTCTGCTCCCTCATTCCAACGTAATTGTGTATTCCAGAAAACAGCCCAACATTCCCTTTCCCCACGAAAAATATTTATCTCCTCCTTCACACCTTCCCAAAGTCGTTGGTAAACTTGTTAAAGGATAAAGAACACAGGGATCAGAAAAACATTTTGAAATCCCTAAAGCGCATTTTCGCGGCTTAAGCGATTTTCAAAAATAAAAATTCCCCTTTCATGTTTTATTGTCTTCCAAAAGCTTTATATTTTATTGCCAGCAATCATGATGATACAACCACAATCCAATATTTTCTGACACTCGGGTAAAATAAAAAAATATCGGATCGATGAAACCCATATCCCCTCCGTTATTCCATCTATATCTTCTGGAAAGGGACAAATGAGCATAAAAATAAGACGAGATGTTGGCAAAGCTAAGTAAATATCTGTTGGAGACGACATACCCCATCGTTTATTGGCTGTTTCCCTCAATTTCACGCGTACATATTTACCCCTTCAATATCTCCCTGGAATAACCAACAAATCCTAACAAGTAGGAGGTTGTGTAGTGTTATTTGTACCATTCAACATGACGACGTGATAACATCTATTTCCCTTCTCAGAAAAGCTAACCATTTACGAAGGAAACTCATGAAGGTAATTCGATGGAAGTAAGGGAGGTACTTTTCCGAGCAAAATCAGGTTCCCGGGCATGGAAAACTATCTCTATTCATTTACCCATTGCTAGATTTCCTTATCTATTTCCCGAGAAGTTGTACCAGGGTGTAGTTTGTCCCGTCCTGTCGTATTTTACTAAGCATGGATTTCAGGATTTTTTTGCACAGTCCTCATTCCACCATATATTCAAAAGGGGAAGAAAAAAAACACCCAAGTGCCAGAAGGGAAAAGAGAAGAGCAACAGCGGGAGAATAAAAAAAAGTATATGGACGGATTTTTTTCTTATCTTCTCCATTTTTACTTTGTAACCTGCAGGTGAGAGCCTAGGCAATGTAAGCCTTCCAACTCTGTAGGTTTATCAGATCAAAGAGGAAAAACTAAATTGCGAAATTCCTTCAAAAGATTTACTCATGTTCTTTAGTCCTCTTTTTCGCCGTCGTTTTAGACCTTTTTTTCTTCTTTGTGTATTTGTACTCTTCTCCATTCCCTCTTAAATCTTTATGATGTTCCCATTTTTCCCGACTATCTGCTCAAGTTTTTTTGGGAGATATCTCTATGAAACTTTTTTCCCTTTTGCTCTCTTCCCTGTTGTAGAGCTAGTTAAAAGCGAAGCATTACAAACCAGGATTCTCCAGAGAGAGGAAAAAGGAAGGGATGTTGTATGGTAGCAACACCCACGAGCGAAAAGTAATCCTAATCCTTTTGGAGTTACAACTTGGTGCGTGACAAGAGTGTTGCTGTTCTCCTCGACAAGTGCGACGTGTACGAATAGCTCAAAAAAGGTT
Source organism: Sinodicranocentrus sp. ZH6 (assembly GCA_027743935.1). Classification (NCBI taxonomy): domain Eukaryota; kingdom Metazoa; phylum Arthropoda; class Collembola; order Entomobryomorpha; family Entomobryidae; genus Sinodicranocentrus; species Sinodicranocentrus sp. ZH6. Next base: position 15,168 of record JAHZNA010001133.1, on the reverse strand, counting down.
GATAAGCAAGACGTATAGAGTAATAAGCGTGTTTTTATAGGATGTGGGTGTTCCTCTAGTTGAAATAGAGGGTATATCTGAGAGCAGCAATAAGTATTTGTTGTGACACATGAAAGTAGCCCGGAATACATGGGATTCTAGTCAAGTTTCCTTTTCCCACTTTCCACTAAAGAGAAGTAGCTGAGAAGGTGGAGAACTGGGGAACACATCTCTTGTGTCACCTTCTCAAGAGACAATTCCTTGAATGAGGTGGAAAAATAATGCTCAATCTTCAGTTTTCCTTATTATTCTATACGTTATATGGTTCAAGAGGATATTGGATGATTTTTATATGTATATTTGGGTACCTGTACAATATATATTTTCATGCAGTTGTTCATTACCCTTATCTTCCATGTTTGATGATACGTGTGATGAAAATGAGTGCAGTAACCTGCACATCGACAAGCACCTTCCACTGTAAGGAAGGTATGTATAAGTATCAGCTAACTTAGCAACAATCTCCAATTTCCCGACATCTCTGCCCATTACACCTTTCATGTTTGCTGTGTCATCCCTTTTATACACGTTAGTCTCACTGTCGTAAAAGGCTTCGTGGACTGAAACTCGCCACGAGGTTTGGTTTTTGGGAGGATCCGGATCTAGGATGACGCTGACAAGTATGGATGCTCTCGTCTCCGCTGTTTTTTGCCATATTTTTTTTCCTCTCGTCAGCAACACCACATAACAAATATTTCATGAGAGGAATGAAGGATATTCTTGAAATGAAATATAGATAATATTCCATGATACTTTGGCTCACATCTGCATACTGTAATTTTGTGTACAAAACAAACTGGGCTGCAGCAGCGAAGCTTTTGAATGTAAACAGGCTGCAAACTCTGGCTGCATATTGTGTGTATTTAACACGGACAAAATAAATAGTGCAAAGAGAAAACCTTTTACCTTTATGGATCCTGACATTTTGTATCTGTCAGGAAGTGAAAGGAAACGTCTCGACAAGATTTTTATCATTGGTTGGGACTCTCCTTCTGTGAAATTTTGTCTTGGGATGTTGTCGGAAGTAAAAAATGTTCCATCATTCATGCAGAGTAGGCAGATATTGTTCTCTAAATTCTAAAGACTGTATACATAAAACTACACCCACTCTCATCTTTAGAAAAACGTTAATGGAGGCATTGTCTTCAATTTCTATTTTCCAAAATGGCAGCTCTACTAATTATATCCTTTCCTTGGAAAATTTATTTTGCATGAGGTGCTCTTTTCAAGGGTTATTTCCCTGGCGCGTGTCATTTCCCCCGAATAATTCATTTTATATTTAGGTATTGTTTATCATGCACGTGCTTACTTTCCCGAGGACAAATGGCTGGAAAATAGCAAACAAAGATGTTTTCTCCAATACATTAACAATTCGGGGAATATCTTCATTCAAGAAGGAATCTCTACGCAAAAGCTCTTCCAGATGGTCACCCAACTATAGCCTTTATAAGAAATTGTGTGGAAATGGGAAAAATAAATGAATATAATTTTTCTTTTTTTTTGCCAGGCGATCTTTGTCAAGCTCTCATGTGCAGGAGGAAGGAGCTTTGCTTGCTAGAAGATGAAAACACGGCTGTATGCGTCAGCAAAAAGGAACTTCACAAGAATGGGTAAGTAACATTTGTGACCACATCCTCATTCGATGACACAGACATAATAACTTTCATACTTTTTTCTTTTCTCCTGCACTGCAGTAATCACAAAAAGGTTTTCTTTCTCTCTGGGTAATATTGTTTGTTTTTTGTTACAAAAAAGCTGAAATATCCCATATGAGTTGAAACAAAAAAAATCTCGTGTTATGTCTCACTTCACGACATATATGGACTATGGACTAGTACAGGTTTAGCGCACAAAATATGGAAAAAGAAGCCTTTCAAGAGTTCTCCGGTTGGAAAAACTAGACATTCCTTTTACAGCTCGTGTACACACGTCGCAAAAATGTCAACTCGTGACATTTTGCAACATATCTTGTCTATAGATTTGCATAGAAGAGAGGGAAAACAACCAAATGATATTTATCTCTTGGATAATGATATGATGTAATGAGATACTGCATAATATGATAAAGGTTAGTTCAGCCAGAAAACATGTAAACCTTTAAGATTTATAATGAGAAAACATGACGAGTTATTTTTGTACAACGTTTATACGTTTTTTATGTTAGTTTAAGACCTACACGACTACACGCGAAAAAATATTCTACGCAGGCATATTTTTTTATTGCAAATTAAAGGAGCGTAAATGATCAGTTTATGTCAGGAAATTGTCCTCGTCTTCCACTTAAAATACCATCTTGTTTGCGATTTCTCAAGGAAAATTTTTTGCATTTATTTTGGTAGGCCCGACTTCACGATTTAAAATTACAGTCTAAATCCCAACATATTTTTTTCTCCCTGGTGCATGTTCTCCCCTCTCTGTAATTTTATATGCCGTTCTCTCAAGTTGTGATTTAAGGTGGCACGCCACACACGTACGGAACACATCTTGTTTACATACTATAGGCTAATGTGTTTTTTCCACTTTGGCTGTTAGTTAGTCCGGCGTAAAAATACGCTTTTAGTTTGTCTCGCTGATTGTTTGCTCTAGTCATTTAAGTCACATTGCGGATGTAATAAAGGAATGTGAAATATTCATTTATGCATGCATGCATGCCTGTGAAACCCATTATTCTTTCGTTTTTGAAGAACAAAACGTAAAATTAGCATTCCACGCTCTTCCATCATCTGCATAATATTAAACTTTTCGGATGAGTTAACTTTTAGCAATACTTGGAGTAATTTATGCATGACTTCAAACCATAATGTGCTTTTCTCCCTGGGCCGAAAAACAAAATTTTCTGCGACGAGGGCGAGAGAAACAAGGGTCCTTTGCGTCTTGGATGGTGCCACATTAGCTCCAAGTTTAAAGATTAAATTGAAGCATGGGCTCTTCTCCTCGAATGGAAAAGATGTTGTAAATTTTACTCTAAGCTAGATAGATATTCTCACTCTCGCATACAGATAAATTGCATGAGTTCACTTTTCTAATGTGCAAAGGTAAGTCTCAAAACTAAATATACGTATATGTCTGCAATCCTATGCTCATCGCAAGATTCAACAAGAAAACTTAAAAAGTATATTATTATTGCCTAGAGGTCTCCTGAGATAGCAAATTATAATAATAACAATCTCATTCCCAGCTCGAGACAGAGACCCCTCTCCAAATTCAACTTTTGAGCTTTGTGTGTGTGTGTATAAAGTAAAAGCTGAATTGTGTTCCTTGTCCGTGCAAACTTAAAATTATGGAATGAAAATGGCCATCAGAGAGAGAGAGAAGGGGAGCCAGAGCAAAAGATGATTTTTTTCGCAGATTTTCAACCCAACTCTAAATATATACATTGTATTATATATTCATACAATTTTCTTCTTCTTTTAATCCTTCTTGGAAAAACAACAGAGGGATTGTTTACATAGATGAGATACATGCACACATACGTGGATATTTTCCGTAAAGAGGATTCGTTTCACGTTATTGTTTGAGAATTAGGAAAAAAGAAGATACCGTGTAAAAGTTTGCTCAGAGTCTTGTATTACTGCAATATAGTGCAATATAAGTAGTGGCTATATGGCGGGATAGTGTTGTAAAATAATGTTTCCTTTTCATTGCAATTTCTAGAGACGTAATTATTCCCAAGTCAAAGTTGAAAGAGTCAACTTCAACAAAGTTGGATGAGACGGATAGCAAGGAATACGATGAAGATGAAGATGACGACTCGGACTATTACGATGATGATGATGACTCTGATGAAGATCTCTTGCCAAACACGGCACCAGCCTCTGCCACTAATAACAATAATAACAAGTTGGACAAAACTTCTGGTTCCGTCGCTTCTAATGGGCTGCCTGCCTCGTCGAGTGATCTTGTGAATAGCGCCTCCTCTCCAAACAGCTTCAAGTAAGTTGAAAACCCATAGCAAGTAATCAGACGAGTTCCTTTTAGTTCAACTGTTGTGACTTGTGAGTGCTCACTCACACTGGTACATAATTACTCCGATCTAGATATTTCTTGAGTGGACTGGACTCAATACTCTTTTTCACCTATCAATGCGATTGTTGACCTTTGCAAAGTTTCATTTGGCGTTTTTTTTTGTCAAATGATTACACACAGAGATTAGAAATGCAAGCATAATATCTTATACACCTATATGTACCAATGCCAATGCACCAGAAAATATTCTCTTTTGTATGAAAGTTAATTATGAATCACTCATGCCTGCACATTTACATGCACTCCATTACCTTGTAAATGAGTATTGATCCACATCAACAAGAGAGGGAATAAAGATTAGGCATTACAAAGCAAGTCATATTTTCATCATGAAAGCTCACAATTAACCAGCGGTAGGTCAGCTGACTGTATCGTTTTCATATATCAGGGTCATTTCACTCAATATTTCATTGCTTATGAGAAAAAATTTATTTGCAGAGGAGACTCTGTGACTGTGCATATATAGTGTTGTTATACAATAAAGAAAATGAACATTGTAGAAAGGTATACTAATGTAATCAACTCCCTTGAGACATGAGCCATAAGCATAATTGATTAGTCAGCTAAGCCAGGTCAGTCGGTGAATCGGTCGGTCGGTCGGTTATATTTTCAGTCTTTTTCAGCTAGCCCAGTGAATGACTAGCTTTCACGGAAATTTTCCCCGTCCCACGGATGGACACGACAGGTAGGCTTATGCTAGCATGACTAACAAAACAAGAGAGAGGATGTAATAAAAAGCTCTCCTGCGTTTTATCACATTTTAACAAGGGAAATACTCTCTCCAGCATGTGTAATTATATTCATGTACACTCGCGAAATATTCGTCAGTGAAAATATTTTATGGGGGAGTTTTTTGTCACAGACATTGAGTCACCTTTTGACTCAGCGATTAGTAGTTGATTTTCCTTCTAGCGCTCAAAACAAAAACTGTTGTTTAACTTGTGCTCAGCTACAGAAGCACAGTTGCCTTTCTCTGAAAAAGGCGTCCCTTTTCAGTATCAAGTGGAGGAATGAAGTCATTCATCGGAATGGGAAAAGGCATGCAAAGCTATTTAACCTGAGTGGCCTGACAGGAGCAGCCCTAGCTTTTACTTTTGATTGCTACTGTCTCTCTTCCCCGCTACTAGACTAATGCATGAGTCGAATAAATATTTCATTTCACCGATTGACTCATACAAGCCCACCTATATGTCTTCTAATGTCTCATTTCGCAGTGTGGGCAATTCTTTCAGAGAGAAAAAATCTAATCGATGTTGTACCCGTACCAATTGGATTTTTTGGCGTATGGTGGTGGTCATTCCAGAGAAATTTGCAGGTTGTAAGGAATAACATGGATTTCGGATTTGTACGCCTGTCGTCATTTTCCCAATAAATGGGATTGCTCATTCAATACCGAAATTACTTGAGAACTTGGCCATAAATCCGGCATTGAATTCTGGGAAGGGTACGTCTACCTGGATTTGTTTTCCCTTTGAGGTGGATTTATGTCGGAAAGTTTGGACAGAAAACAAATGAAGAAAGTGACTAGCATGAAAGTAATTTCCCGCCGTCGTAAAGGAATACCTTTTGACTGGAAAGTGGAACATGGGCACGTATACATTTTAAAGGGATCCTTTAAGACTTTTTTGTTGCTTATTTTCACGATTGTAACCTGAGATTAGAAAGGAACGGAAGTGTATATTTTTTAATCTATATACCAGAAAGACAAAGGAAATGAAAGCTTAAAAGTAGTTAGGAGCAAAGGTACTTTTTTCTGCAAGTGATGCATTTATATCCTTATATTGATATAATCCTTTATTCCACCTCGCAAGTTTCCTCATGTTGCATACCTACTTATCGTCTCATGTTTTATACCAGCTTCAGCATTTTTCCCTATTCTCTTTGATCCGCTCTCCAGTAAGTAGAGGAAATAGGAGTGATGGAAAGTGCTCAGTGGGTGCTGGGGAGAAAGAACAACAGACAAAAAGTATACAAGGGGATATAAGACCTCATAAAAAATAAGCTTTTGTACACGCTCCAAATCCCTGGGTTCACTCAGGTGTAGTAGAAATATTCCAAGGAGCTTAATAATATGCGATCCATGGGAGGTATTTACATTTGTGCTAAGTCAGTTTGCTAGTGGAATACAAAGCAATGGTTAAGATTGACTAGGAAAAAAACTTTTTAAACAAATGAGGTCTTTTTTTGCATTTTAGTCAACTTTTTTTTTAACTAGCCTTCCTCCCTACATGACTTCTAACGATCAACCCAACTTTTATCGGATAACATAAATAGCACAACAACGGGTTGTGAAGTTCTAGCCAACTTGCATTTTTTGGATGGGGGAGTAGATAAAAAAAATTACTAAGCAGAGAAGATTTTCGTGTAAACTTGTCCAATACAAGTTATACCATTGTATATATAAAAGCTTTGAAATTTACACATGAAAAGTTTTTTGCTATCAAAATGTTCCAAAATGTTCCACGATGGTTATTGACTTTTCAAATGAATAGTTTGCAATATAGATGAAATGGGCTTTCTAACTTCCAACTGAGCTCTTTTAGCTAACTAGCTCATGTTCCCTTTGTTAATGTGCACATATGTATGTGTTTCTTGTACACATGTGGGAAATAAATCAACCATCTGGTAAATTTCATGCTGCACCTGATTCCTTCCATCTTTCACATTCCTTTTGTTTGAATTGCTTTTTTGTCAAAGAGATTCACTAATTGGATCCTTCGTTAGGAATTCTCTGAGAAATTTCTCCGCTCCGTTTGTTTATCCGATATAGAGAACAAAAATGTTTCAAAGTGTTTTGAGAATGTGACGTCTTGTATCGACCAGGAAGCAAATTAGTACAGTTTGGAAAAGATCTAAAAGCTTAGGTTGTTTACGAGCTTACATAATTTCTCAATTCTTTTTACCAATTTTTATTCCTCTGTGAAATTGTTTTTCGACTGAAAAACACTCAAACTATCAACATGATCTGTGATCCTTTTTTCGTTTCATCTTTTCCACTCGAAAGATGTTTACATATCAAGTTGAAATAGTTTCTCAGGACTTTTATCTCCATCTAGTTTAAAGTTTGAGCTGAAAAGTCTGCGTGGGAGGAGTTCACTAGGGCATCTAATTTTTTTTTTCTGTATCAAAATCAGATCAAAAAATGAATAAAAAAATGAGGCAAGTGTGAGAGGCAAATTAATTTACTTTGTTTTGAGTTAACCGATATGAGTTTGAATGATTCTCTTTGTGCTCATATTTGAATAACCTGCTTGCTTTCTCATGCATATTTATTGGAATTCCCTGTTGAACAAGTGAGCAGAAAATAGAGTAGGAGATATGTAGAGCTTTTGTAGAGAGTGTTTAATTCATCATTCATATCATTCACCATTTGGATTGACAGTGATCATTAAATTTTTGACTTTTACGTTTGCATGTCTCCTTCTCCTATCGTGATATCGCTGATGCATGAAATAGCAGAAGAAATGAAGAAAAAATTATTGCTCTTTTTTTTCAATCTCGAGAGAACGATGATGATGGCAATAGATTTCATCTCATTTGTCGTTATCAATTTTTTTGCTCTCTTTAGACATGATATTTTTTTTTCGTCTGGGGCTTCTACCAGATAAAAACTTGATATTGGATAAATAATCGGTTTGTACGTGTGTATACTTTTATGATGATGATGTGTTTCGCAGAATCATGAAAAAAAGTTCAAATATTTACCTATATGGAGGATACACATAATGGGAATAAGTAATTCTAGAAAATGTGCAAGGGTGAGTTTCGCCTGATAATGGGAAAATGACTACGATAGCCTTTTTTATTATTATTCTTTGCTTGTTTTTCTCCCTATCAGTTTCTTTCTCATTTTGGGTGACATGAAGAGAGAGAAGGGATAATAGTATTGTAATGAAATCAAACCCACGCAAAGATTGTCATTTTTTCGATGTTGACCACTGTTCCTCTGCCATTGTAAATCAACATTTAAAATATGAGGTTCATCCCCACTAGGAGAGCATTTGCATACGCAAGCATGCGCACTTGCTCCTGCAACCCTTTTTTCACCATTCGCTGTCGAGGTGTTCCCGTCCTCCTCGTTGTTCATTAATATTATCAGACAAGTTGTGTTCTCTTGCTGGGGAAGCGGCTGGCATTGAAAATCACATTTTGCATTGTACAGATTGGGTACGGGTCTCTATGTCGAAATGTGATTGTCGACGATATAAACGTCGAAGTTCTTAGGTCGAAATGTTCGATGGTCGACACTCTTAGACAATTAGGGGACTGACCGTGTCGTAAAAAGTCGACGATAAACACATTTCCGTCTAATTTGTCTTTGTTAGTGGATAAATGATAATGTTGTTATAAATTCCAAAAAGTGTACAATTGTTGGATACTCTTTTTAAAGTTTCGATTTTAACTTTAATGATGTAACAAATTTTGTCGACTCTATAATGGTCGCCAAATTCTTTCGCCGTTTAATTATCATGTCACCAAATAATTTATTTTTTGATTATTTATTACTTTAACAAACCATGCTACATAAATAACTAATCCACTTAATAGGTATTTCACCTTGATACATTTTCGACTGATTAATTTTTCGACTAATGTGTTGTCGAAAAAGACATGTCGACATTGAGACACCAGTACAGATTATCATAAGAGTTTGTCTTATTTGGTGATCCGTCTTTAAACACAATCCTCATGCTATCCGTCGGTTACAGTTCATTCATTGAGATTTTAAAGCCTCTTTCGAGGCAGTCTGCATAGGGATGGATGAATATTTGGGTGCATGATTTTTTTGTTATACAACTCCTGCCATTGTTGATATGTATTTTAAAGCAACCCTGTAAAAGAGAACCAGTTATGGTCCTCGTGTTGCATCGTCATAATCATAATAGTCAATGAAATTACTGTTTGACCAAACAGGTGCATGTGGGAAGGATGACGATGATGATGATGAGAAGGCTAATAATGATATGATGCACTTTAACAATGCTGCAATTTCCTATATATTCCTTAGTATCCCAGAGGATTTTTACCTTTATAGTGAATGTATTCAATATTGATATACCTTTGAATTGAAATTACTTTGAACTTTCTATTAAATAAACATACTGAAAAAAAGATAGGTATGTGAGTTGTTGCAGAAGAAAAAAATCCTTCTGTCCGTCCCCCAGCCTACGATCATTTGAGATGATAATGAAATTCAAATAGAGATTGAATTGAAGTGGCATCACCATCATCATCATGATCGGAGGCAGTCCCTAAAAAATCTTAACGTCTCTTCACCAGCTAAAGTAGCTCGGTGTAGCAGTGGGTGCACTTGACTAAATGGCAGTGCACCTGCTGGCATTTCTTGCACCTGCAAAAAATATATTTTTATTCCTGCATAATCATTTTCCACTTGATAATTACGCTTTACACTTTATAATCATATTCATTTTGCCTCATAGCCATTTCCACTGACTGGATTGGGGAATATTGTTCAAGATGTAAATCTCAGAAGGAAAAAAGTCGTTGGATAACTTATTATGCTCCTTTGGTTCTCCTGACATGTAATATATGCATATTGTAAGGATTTTTTTAAATGGGCTAATACAAAACAAAAAATAAGATTGTATAAATTGTACTGCTATTCATATGATGATGGTATACCTATAAATGAAAAATGACTTTAGGCATTTATTTTCCTTTGTAGTCGGAGAGCTAAATTGTACTTTTGCATGGATATCACAGGGTGATATCTTTATATTGTAATTTGCCACTTGAAATTAATCACCCTGTCTTACATTAAAGCATCATTGAAACGCAGCTGCAACCGTGTCAGAGAAGATATTGATCGCAAAGTGCATTCTGCAAGCTTCCCACCATTTTTCACCACATCAAGGCCGTTTAAATAAACAAGCTTGGAACATCTGTTGTTCACACAATTTGTCCTAGTCGAAAAGTGAGATAAAAAATGGGAGAGGGAGATATGTTTAAGTACAATGAGATTTTCTTGCCGAAAAGGAAGACAAGCCTACTGCACCCTTTCGGACGTGGTTACTTGTCATGATGCAAATCACAACAATCATCTTAATTCAAACCTTGGACATTACAGGAGTTAGCAAATTAGGAAAGAAGTTTCTCAAAAAGGGACTCACTCTCATGGGATGGGATGTTGTTCCGAATAGTAATAGTAAATTAACACATTATAACCACGTTCACACTCTGTGTACTCCCTACACAAGGGAAAGGTACAAGTTTTGGAGATTGTTAAGGCGAGGACGCGTTTAATATGAATTCATGCATTGGCAATTAATTAGCAAAAAAAAAACTTTTATAACTTCACTCCTCTTGGTAAAATTTGGTGCATGTTGGGGATCCTGTGTTGAGTAATGAATACACACGTCATATATACCTCCATAAGTTGTGTAGCCTCTAAAGATTCAAATGGAGTTGTGAAAAAGAACATAGATATGAATATTCTGCGTGACAGTTAAATTACTATTTCATAAAACCCAAGTTGACTCCGATGTCTACAACTTTTTTTTCGCGTCTTTCATCCCTAAAAAAAGTTTATCTTCATAACGTGCTCATAATTTTCTATTTTATTCCTCTAATATATTTTTTCTCTCTGTAGATCCTGTTAAGGAAAAAAGGACCGCCTGAGAAATGCTACACATGTACGGGAACAAAAAATACAAGGGATCTTCCTCAGTAATTTGAGTAGCAAAAGGCTTATTACTCTCTGCAAAGGTTTTTTTTCTCTCTCTCTCTTACATACAGCAAAACGAACATGAAGGGCTGAGCAGGGCGAATCGAATAAAATGGTGTGATATTTTATTGCTCTATTCTTCACTTTCACTTGAGAAATTGGACTCGTATGGAATTTCATATTATGAGTCAAATTCATACCGTACAAGTGTATGAGTATTTTTGTGCTTGTACTTCATGGTATAACATAATGCTCCCATATATTCTCATTGGGAAGATATAGAGTGGTAGTTTTTCAGTTCAATATTGCACACGAATAATATGAGTCATTTTTAGGGCACTCCAGGCGGCACTCTTCTCCGCCTGAATTCCCTCCCGTTTCCTTCATTCATTCTCCATTTGTGCCAAACTTGATCCATGTTCATGTCATGAATAGAACTTCTTAAGCTGACATAACGTTCCACCACTCTCGCTCAACCATCCTCTCTCATCATCTATACACCTCTATCGCGATAAAGAAAAAGAGAGAGAAAAATCCACTTCTCCTTTTCCAACTTAAAAGTATACATTTGACATAATATTTGTTCCTTCCACTATAATATGGAATGAGAGAGGGAGTGTGTGTATGCTTTCATTACGTGTCGTAAATATTCAGTAGAGCTTTTTCCAAGGACTAGTCCTAATAGCAAATATGCATTTGAAAGCTTTTTTCCCATATTATATCCGAGAAACGTGATGGGATGTTTTATGCGGAAATTTCATGCATATTCTTTTTTTCCTTCAACTTTCCTCCTCGTAATTCATCGAAACAGTGGCAACTGGCAGAGGTCGTAATGTAAAGTAAGTATAGGATATCCCGTATATTTGTGTGAACAATAAGTGTTAAGAAGAAGGGTATTTTATCAAAGATCTGAATTGGCAAGAGATGTCCATGTCTCCATTAGAGAATTGAGTTCAGGTCATGTAAATGCATTAGTGCAACACGAAGCGAGTGGTGTGGGCTTTTTCCAATGAGGAATTTTTTTGCTCGCTCTAGATTTTTTTCCTCTAATAATTTCGCTTGCGTATGAGGGAATTTAATGGGTTTATTTGTATCACTATCCCGCCAAGACTACCACTTTTTTCTCAACATCATCATCACCATCGGGTAGACTCGTGCAGAGGGGAAATTACAATGCATGTGTGTTTTCGTTTTCCCTCACCAGTGGAATTATACAGGACGTGCCTAGTAATTTCCCAATGAGAGGAGCCAACTGGATTGTAGGGAAATGGATAAAAAAAGAAAACTCTTGAGTGTTTAACTTGGTTTTGCAAAACCTAACCAAAAATTTGGCCACATTGCATGCATACTTTTACGGTAAGGATTTTTTCCCTTTTTCAACCAAAAAACTACATATAAAATTCTCTGTTTCATGTGTAAACTCTCGCCCAGTGAGACACAGAGAATTCTCTTTATTTCCTCCTGTGGTGAGATTATTATATGGTTTTGCAAAAGTGCCCTGTTTCCAAGTGGAAAAGAGAAAGCGGTGGTGTGTTGAGGTTGATGATGGTGAGTAATTCCAAGCGGCTGATTCAGCATACATCATCATTATTACCGCCATCACCATCACATCTGCTTTGCACTTGTATCAGGAAACGAACTCGGGTATTATATATTGCAAAAGGGAAATTTCCCCTTGTGCCCACTACTCCATATCCTCCGTGTATATTTTACCCTTTACAAAATGCAATAATAGAGCGGGGCGTGTGACATGCACAAAGGAAGACTGCTATTGACTCGTATGCTGTTTCCGCCGCTTGTATTGCGAAAATGAAGAAACGAGTTACAGTGTGGTTGAGTCAGTTAGAGGATGACTAGCTTTAGGGTTTATTTTTCGGTTTTTTCACTTCAACAAAAACAAGACTAATATAAGGAGTAGAGAGAGAGGAAAAGCAAACGAATATTGTTATGATTATTATGAGCAACACTTCCTTTCACGTAGGTTTGTATTATCCAAGAGCCTTACGTCAAATTTGTTGTACGTCTCTCTCTCGCTCGCCGCTCTCATTTTTTTCTCTTTTTCCATGTGTGTCCGCTAGTCAAATATTTTGTCATAAAAAAGAAACTTGTGTACCATCATATTCTCATGTACACTCCTCTGGAACGACACACATCCATAAAAACATGTAGACAGGGAGGAAGCTTGGGCAACACGTAACATCTCCATTTTGCCGATGAAAAGAAAATGAAAGTAGATAGGTCATTCGTGGAGAAGTTGTTCTCAGGAAGAAATATTTCTAACCTGTCTTACTAATACTAATACGTGAGACGAGTATTAGCGCTAGGAAGAAAGTACGAGAGGCGAATGTGGCTTGGCTCTAGTGTGATGAGTTATGCTCATACATTATACACATGAGCTAAGTAGATTTTTCATCCGCCAAAATCCATTTCTTCCCTTTTTTATTCCCTCTCTCCATGATCCCGGTGTGGCTCTCGCAACTAAGCACTTTCTCAGAAAACTAAAAAAAATACAAGGGAATGAGAATGTGAGAGAGGCGAAAAAGAGAGAAAGTGGTTGTGCTTCTCCGGTTTCTTCTGCTCTCTTGACTTTACTCTCTCACCAAATAAAAAAAACCACAAGCTCAACCGGGAATATAAGAATATGAGCAAGTAAAGTGCAAGTATCACAAGGCATCAAGGGACTCTGCTCAAGGAGGAGGAAGATGTGCTTCGTGCTTGCTTTTTTTACTACTTTTTCCACTTTTTTTCTTTTTTCCCGTATGTATGTGGTTTTCACTATTTTTTTTCTCTGGGAATTTTTCTTCTTCTTCAAGTTGGATGGCTCTCCTTGAGTAAATGTCTTGTAGAGGTGATGCTGATTGTAGACATCATGTCGACTCATATGGCTCTCATAATGTAATAAGATGAAAATATATATTGGGCAATTTCTTCACATATGTGTTACTAATATAACATGTATAAAAAAGTTCATGAAAAAGATGTGGGCTGGGCATCTCATAATACCTAGCTATAATGTAACTGTTAGGGATTTTTTTCCTTTAAAAAAATCCTCTCTCATTTTTATTTCCTACTTTCACACACTCTATATAGAAGCAAGGAAGTATACATTACGTGTCTATACTCACCGACCCAATATCCCGTGGCCACTGTGGGCCCTTCCGTTTCCGTTGATGGCTGTCGTTTCTGCTTCTTGCTTGTTTCATTGAATCCTCTCTCCTTGTTTTGCTCCTAGTAACTCTAATAATGGTGTGTATCATGGAGAGAAAAGAAAGCAAAGGATGAGGATATCATCATCATCCTTTTCTCGAAATGCGTTTCTCTATTTCTCTCTCTCTCTCTATCAATGTTACTTTTCTCCTTTCCAGTTTACTTTTTTTAAAGAAAGATTTTCTCTTTCCTAGAGGCATTTACAGCAACTATTGAATCAAGAGGATGAGCATTGAATGTATCTACATTATACAGCCTTTTCCATGTTACAAGAAGAAAGTATCAACTTTTATAGAAAATATTAGTATTTAGGTAAATGAGCGTTTTGCTAGCTCTTCAACGAGACTCCGCTTGGAGCAATTGTTATTGCTTCTCTTAGATTTTCAACATTATCCCGACTTTCCTCAGGGGTTAAGTTGAACTAATCAAAACTGGAAAACTGTTTGATCCTCTTTACTTTCTATCTCAGCCATTTAGTGTGTTCTTCTGTGTGTAGTGTACATGGACAGTTGAAAATGGTTGAGGAAATTGTATCATAGCCTTCCCTTTAGATTGCTTCAGCCAGCTAGATACTTTTCAGCGGAAAGGACAGCAGATAAACTTTTTTGATAGAATTGCTTTTCTTTACAGGCGACATTTTCCCTTTCAAAGAGTATCTCTTCCTTTTTCTGAATCTCTGAATAAAGTCAGTCATGGGTGAGATGGTGGTTTAGAGAAAGTTTGTGTTTCTTTCTTCGAACAAGATGAATACGTAGAAAATACCAGGGATAATATTGAATTTTGTGGTTGGAGAACCAGAAAAATGCCATATTTTGTTTCTTTCACTTGCCCTTTTCCCCTAAAAAAATAGTATTGGGTGGAAGGGGAGGTAATGCACATGACACGACATCCAGTCAACCATCCAGTGCGATGGAGCTAAGCCTGTCGTGAATTTTATAAGTTAACAGATTTTCCCTTCCATTCTTCTTTCTCTCGTCTTTGTTGGATTTATTCTGGGAATAAAAAGGAGCCCCTCTTTTGTCAACTTTATCCTTGGCTCATGTCATGGCATCTTCACTTTCGTCCTTGCGTTTCATGTCTGTTGAGGGGAGGCTAGAAAAAAAATTGGCAAAATGGAAGTGACGCAGAATACCGAATACCCTATTCCCAGGGATACTTGAGCACGATGAAAACAATCGAGTGGTGAAGCTGTTTTCTCTCCTGTAGACTCA
>JAHZNA010001132.1:0-14665 GCA_027743935.1 Sinodicranocentrus sp. ZH6 | reverse complement strand
AGCAAATGTAATTTATGTAGTCTACGAATTTTGCACGAAACTTTACATTTTTTTCTTCTCCTTTACAACTTATGTTTCAATCTCGACCGCTACAAGTTGTCTACAAAAAAGACTTGAACATAAGTTCTCCCAGAAAAAAATGAAGAACAAGGGCGTGCATATATTTCTCCTTGTCCAAAGCCATAATACACGCGCGGTAACTGCTAAACTAAAAGTTTCGTGTTGCTCTTTTAAGATATAATAGCTCTGTATCTTATAAAAGTGACTGCCTTCTATCCAGACAAAGACATGCAATCCTTTACACTCTGGATAAGAAATTATGGCATGTGCCTTATAACAAAGTTGACAAAACTTGTGCTGATTTCCTACGACCCACTTATTCTTCCAAAGGACACACACACACTCACATATCTTGGCTAGAAAACCTGAACATTCTGGGAAACACCTATGGATAAACCGCTTTTCGAATGCATAAGAAGAAACATCCTGTATATAAGCTTGTGTTTCCTCGCATTATGTTGCAACAAAGTAGCTATAAACGTGTTCTGGAAAGTTTGATCCTACCTTTGAAGATACAGATCTGGGTAAAATTTACTGTCCACATATTTCATTCTATGAGGGGGGGGGGGAAAATGTCTATATCTTAGAAGGATTTTTTTGTCTTTTTTACCTCTGCCGAAGCATCAACAGAGGAGACAAATTTATAGCGTTTTTATCAAAAATAAAAAGCTCGTACGTGTCCTTCCTTCATAATAAAAGTCTTAAAGATTCCCAAGACATTTCATGTTCGTATTTTCCCCACACGTCGAAAGCAATACCCTTTCTCTTTGCGTATATATGCCAGGGTGGCATGTATACTTGGAAAATGACAGAAAGATAGAGGACACGTCGAAACTCATGAAACATGCTGTATGTTGTTTTTGATTTACGAAATAAAACCGTGTCCTTTCTCATGTTCTCTTGTTGGCACAGTGCACATTTATAATGGGACTTAAAACGAAAGCATGTAAAGTGCATTTTTTTTTCTCCATAGATTGAAGTTTACGATGGGGATTTCAGTTCTGAGAAGTTTATCCCTATCATTGCGTGTGCTCATCTGTCCTCTGTTATCTGCTAAGAGATGTTCAAACATACATTTCCAGGTGACCTGGATAGATTCCTCGATGAGATAAAATTGTGCGACACATTCCCCTCATAAAATTGCTGATGAAAGGTTTAGATTATCAAAGTATGTCGTTTTCAGTCCATTGGACTGAACTTTTATCCATTACCCAGGGAATGTGCCGCTGTCAGCTTTGTAATGCTTAAAGGTTCAAAACATGAGTATTTTCAGCGAAAAAAAATCCCTTAAGGGGAAAAATATCTAATGTTATTGTACGCCTACGTCTTTCACACGAACATGTTATANCAGCTTTGTAATGCTTAAAGGTTCAAAACATGAGTATTTTCAGCGAAAAAAAATCCCTTAAGGGGAAAAATATCTAATGTTATTGTACGCCTACGTCTTTCACACGAACATGTTATAAGGTGGAGAGGTCTCAACTGCGGGAATGTATCATGTGACATGGTCTGAGGAAGAAAAAAATACGAGCCTGTGTTACTCGAGTGCGAAGCAGGAATTTGAAATTAGAGTAGCAATTTGTCGTGGTAAGCAGTGGTTTATTGTTGGCTGGAAAGTATGTATGTCAGACGACGAGCAAGAAGGGTTTCACAGAACATCAGTTTAGCTTGGCTTGGGCTCCTCTTCTAAACTATATGTACCTAAAATATGACAAGATTTGCGTAGGTATATAACATGCTTTGGTGGCAATATAGTGGTGGCATGTATGCAAGAATTTCTTCCAGGCGGAACATGACAACCGCAACGCAACTCTGTGGAAAATCAAATCGAAGCAAGAACAGCATGTTTTGTTTTTTTGTTGCTGGCAGTGTAAAAAAATCAGAGATATAAGAACGATATGTTAGTAGTGATGATGTGAGTCCACGTCATTATCGCAGGATCAGTCGGAAAAAAGGGCTTGGAGTCTTTTGGCGGGTTTCTTATCGGAACATGAAATGTACTTATATAGACGACTTACTTATGTGTATATATATCTGTACTGTATAGATATTCCGTTTGTTCCCTATTTTTACATTGTATTTTAGACCCAATTGAATGAATTCGAATCCTATTTCTGAACATCGCTATCCCATTCAGATGAAATTGTCTTTCTGAACACAGAGCCTGTCTATACATGCCCAATGCTCGTTTCAACTTTCAACTCTAGTCTCGCTCTTTCGTTCTACTTTGATTTCTCGAGTGTAACACATTTTCCACTAGACGAAAAGAAAGATATGCAGGAGAGAAGCGAAAGCAAAGGGAACAGCCTTGAACCGTTCTACTTCGTTATTTTACACAATTTTCGCCATCCTTGGTCACGTCCCCTTGCAATTTTGTCGCGTATTTGCTTTCATCTTCTTTTTTATATTCTAACTCAAGCACAAGTTGTGATGTTCAGCGGTCAAAGCTGAAAAATACACATTTTCACGGTTCTTTTTTTTGCTCAATTTTTTTCTCTCCCTCGGCTTTCGCTTGGGATTAAAAAAAATGCTTTCATAAATGGAAGCGACCTACAAAAAAGGCGGGAAAATCATTCTCCATTCATTATATCATTCCAGCCTTTTCAAAAACGTTTTCTAGGTCCATTTTGATTACAAGCAGCATATTTTATTTTTTCTGAGAAGGGAAAGGTCACACCGCAAGGGTAGTAAAGCATGGAGAAGAAGCATTTACTACTAAAAATTACATTCGTTTCTGGAGGGAAAGTTGAAAATGTTTGAAAATCTGTATGAGACAACCAAGCTCCCGGGTAGTTTACAGAGTTTACAGATCGTTTGCCACGGTGCGTATGCACACTGCATAGTAAAAACCTTCTAAAATGTATATTCATAAGGGGAAAACTTGAGAAAAAGTTGGGTACATAGAGAAAGAGAGTGTAATGTAGCAAGTAATAATACGGAACACGACACTACACATTACACCACATTTGTAAAGAAGCAACTGCTGTTATCTTTCAAGTTAACTTGCGGGAAGCAGATGTGCCATAGCTAGGCTCCTTTTGTAATATACAATATAGTAGGGGGTTGGGAAAGTGCTTAAAAGAAAGCAAAGTGAGAGCCGCTAGCGGTGCTTTACGTCTCGTATGAAAATTTTCGTTGAGAAAAAGAGGCGTATATATACACCCCGCGTTATCTTACGTAGACCATCGGTTGTATGACAAACTAGCTAGAACAAGTTGTGAGAAAAGGTTGTTATATATTTAATGCATATTATATATACCTATCCATATTATATCTTCATAGCTAGAAGTGACAATAAGAAGGCTGAACAAGAACGAGTGAAACTAAAGATGAAACGTGCTTAAAATTTTGTTACTTTTTAACAGTCGCTCTCCTTTATGATGGCTATATGGTACTCCTTGTGGCTAACTTTTTCTCTTCAGGGTATACCACACAAGATCACACATAAATATACATGTCTCCTTTCTCTCATATGTAGACATGGTTGGAGTGCATGGTGCATAGTGCAGGGGATGTATGTATTCAATACAATTTCTAATATAGGGGAAAAGACGGTTATGCTTGTGCTCCTGCATTCTATAGAACTTACAAGGAAGACTTAAGTCTTGACTTTTCCAGTTAAATGGGTATTATGGCAGGGATGTATTTTTGCTCTGGGAGTGTGCTCTACTTCAGCGGAGGACGATGAGTTGAGTTTTGAGCGAAGAGTGAAACTCGCTTTCTCAGAGTTCTGGGAATAAGGCTGAATAAAGATGTGGACGGAGATAGGAATGAGGTAAACGTTCAAGGCTCAGAGACAGACTATGTTTCTCAAGAGAACAACAACGTGTCAATTTATAGAGAAAACTTGGACTGATGACAGTGATGTCTTTGTGTCTCTTGCTGAGACGAATTGGAACGAGTTTTTGGAACTGCGATAGAGGAAAATTATAAAGGGATTGTTTTTTCGGAACTGTTTTCACTGTTTTTTGGGTGAAGCCTCACATTGCCGATGGGAGATGGGATAGAGGAAAATAGAGTGAAGAGAAACATATGATAATGATATCGACTGAAAAGTGAAGAGAGGTTGTATAATTGACAATGGATGGGCACAAGGATATCGAACATTTGATGAGAAGGAGATAGACTAATCAAAAACGGACATGTGTCGTCCACTAACTTCCATATAGGTATTCATATTTTATACAGTTTTTGGGAGACTTGGTCGGAAAGTTCAATTTCATGGTATACAAAAATGCAGTTCAGGTGGACAGATATTTTTCCATGTAAATAATATAGCATGTTTGTTAGTATATAGTATAATTACTCTTACTTAAATCGGATAGCTTATAATCACAGGATACAATGATGGTTATACGTTCTAACATAAGGGAATGATGTGTTCACCTGTGAGCATTTACGTCACAGGGAAAATATTTTCGCCGTAGCTTTCCAAATGTTGGAATTTTACTCGTTATGAAAATTTAATTACATGAGAACATTAGTCCAGGAAGATTTCCAGATTCCCGTCATCCGGTGATAAGGTACAGAAACCATTACAAAATACGTCATAGAAAGATGAGGTGGTAGTTACTCATCTAAAGGGAAATTATTACGTTGTGGAGTAAACCTCGTTTGAATGTCACAAATTTATAATGAACCCCAACTCGTAAAGTGAAGTTGACTGAACCTTATGACTAAATCTGCTTTGGAAGGGAGCCGAGATCGGTGATAGGAGAAATTAAATTTTAATTATTATATCCGCATAGCTAACCTAGTTGTCGGGTGAATGACCAATAATCATGCGAGCCCCACTTCACTCACTCGTGTGCATATCTTCCCTCTCATTGGAAATTTTGTATTTACATCATTACGGAAAGTACGTGTGCGAATTTCGTTTTCATTTCACCACTCATTTGGAAAATGGAAACAAAATATGCCAATGAAAGTGTATTGCACTCATAATATTGTTTTATGACGGTTCCATGCACACATATTAGCATACATGAGAAAACTTTCTCGAGTAGAAAAATTTCCCGACTTTTGTAGCGTCCGCTTCCACTATTTTATTTACTATTTTGTAGCAAAACTCCCCAGTCATTATTATGATTTAGAAGCAATTTACAAATTAATTTGCAAATCAGCGTGAAAGAGGGAAAGTGTAAATTAATTTTTAAGTGTGTCCTTATAACTTTTACCGGAAAAGTTTCCTTTCTCCCAATTAATAATTCATGGGGTTCCATACTCCGTATTTTCTATACTTCATCCCACACTCTCCCATATTTCATGTAGTCTAGTAATACACACATTAACTTTTGCTATTAAAAGAACCAGACAGCCGAATCGGAGGCTTGGTAGGGGTTCAAAGTAAATGCATAAAAATTTCCTTAGATTTTAGATTGGAGAGAGAACCGTGTGAAAAAAAATGAAAGCGAAAAAAAAGTGTGTCAACTCATACGTCCAATAGTAAAAGATATTCTCTGACCCTGAGAAACTACTCCCTTTTCAATTCAATTTCCTCGAGTTTAGCTAATGAAATGAAATTGGTTACGCAAAGTTACTTCTATACGAAAAAAAGTTTCACTTGTCTTGACTCAATCCTTTATTGTGTTTAGAGCTTAGAGAAAAAGCGGAGTAGTCGATTTTTTCAAAAAACTTATCCTCCACCCTGCTATGAACCTACGCGAGAGGCTAAAGTAGGTTGGGAAAAGTATTTAAAATTGAAGAGAGTTTTTTCACAGGTGTCGGAATAACAATTTTACGTCCATTACTCCATAACATTTTCTATATCAGGGTCAATATACATATCTACGTAACACGTGACTACTTACATATTCATTGAAAAAGAAGAACAATTCCTTTGTAAGTTTGTCGCCTTTGAATGTCGTCAATTTAGTTATTCCTATATCTATTGTTATCAAAGGGAGTTGCGAGCTTCCCATGAGCTCAAATTATCTCAAAATTTAACCTAATTAAAGACTAACTTTCTAACTGATAGATTTTGCACGTGTTGACCTCCATTTCTCGGTCGTGACATTAGTAGATTAAACTCACTTTCTACGTACCTCTGTTAGAAACGGTTAAAATCCCAAAGTAGCGTTATTATCACAGCACAATCAATTTTCCCAGTACCGCCCACCCTGACTCTTTCCCCGAGTTAAACTTCATATATATACAATTTTAAGGTCACAACCTCTCCACCATAGAGTCCCTCTAGACAAGTAAGACCGCATCATGGCAAGTAAAGCAATAGCAATAATCATAAGATATTTCATAATGATGTTATTGCGAGTTTTCAAGAGTTACATGGGCAATTTCCCCAACTTTCGGAATGAATATGTAGAGAAAGATAATAGAAAAGTGAAATGGAAGTGGGAGTGCAGAGAGCACCAACTGACTTCACAATGAGAAGTTGGCTGGGCAAAAAAAGGGAGCATGATATGATAAAGGTGTAAGTTTCTCTAGCAAAGAGTAAACTGGATAGTATAGCATCAAAGCGAAAAAAAAGAAAAGAATATGCTTTAACTTTTTACCCCAAAAGAACTCTCATAAATATCCTATGTATGTGGGGGAAGAGAGGAAAATTGATAATTAGAAACATGGTCATGTGTAGAAAGTGGGTAAACTTTTTCTTACTTTTGCCTCCTTCTTCTTTCATTGTTCTTGTGTGAAAGGAAGTGGCCTAATGTTTGAACATTATATGCATGGCAAAAGAAATAGAAAAGAGAAGCCTACCTCCATGTATAAGTAATATGTTATCATCCGCGAGCAATTTCACCGATCAAGTTTCCCCTTTTTGTGAACCTTTCCTTATTTCAAGGAACATTTTTAGAGGAGTACAATGCCCTTTATTTCATCTCCATCAATTGAGCCTCTACTCAATTTTTCATCCGTTTTTCAAAAGACTCATCCAACTAGATATAACAAGGGTAGTTGTGTAACTGCCTAATTACTCTAGTCCTAATTTCATAAACACAGTGGAAGTGGAAACACACAATGTTATTAGTTTATCCTCATCATCATCATCATCATCATCATCATCATTCATCTTCTCAAATGAAAAATATGGCAAATATATTTACATAGCTACCTATATATTCCTCTAAGGAATCCTCTTTTTACTATAGAGTCAAAATCATCTTTCACATTTTCAAACTAGACGTGATCCCGTCATTCACTCGTTGTTTAATAGCTAATAACTGAAGGAAAAAATTATGAGCTCATCAGGGTAATTAATGGTTCATAATTGAATTACGTAAAGAGCGTCTGAATAACGTTGATTATTAGCCATACATCAAACATCCTGAATGAAAGATTTACTGATAAAACCTTCAATAAGGTTTCAATGCGAGGGCGAAGGCTAAATTGGCGTTATGGGTCTACTCAAGAGTTGATTCGATTTCGTGCTCATCAAGTGTGTTTATTGAGGTTGGTTAACGTCAACATGAGGTTAGAGCAACGTGAATAGCTATACGGACATGGTTTCTTCACCAGATGAAGTTTTGCCAAGACATCAGACACCTTACAGTGTAACACAAGAAGTTTAATTAGCTATACTCGTCTCACTCCCTTTTCCTTTCTTTGCTCACATAAAGACATCGTCCCTACTGGGTTTTTTCCTTCATACCTTTCTTTCATATAATGAACATGGTGCGTGCAGAATATTTACAGTTGTGTTGTGCAATACCCTTTAATGACTTTCTTCCCACCTCTTTTTCTCTCTCTCTCTTCCCTCTTTGGTCTTTCTCCAAAGGTGATTTCGGCTTATCTTTATTTGAGCCCCATTTTCATCGCATTCTTGGTAGAATTAAAAAGTTGCAATTTGAGTTAACCACTATACCGTCTTAGAAAAGGGGTTTATATATATATCCAAGACGGTTAATATATCCACCCACACACCCACTTATACCCACATCATATTAATGACCATGTCTCTTTCTTTGTTTTAGGTTTTGCACAACCAAGATACGCCCCTGAAGACTCGAACAAGTACCACTACCATCATCACTACCACGAACAGTTGGAAATTGGAGCGGGGAAAAGACTTGCTAGAAGCTATAGGCATGACAAGCACCCAACCCCTGGTCCAGAAAATGTTGCTTCTTCTCTAACCGGCCATCACTCTCGTCTCTCAGCTAATAACAAGTCCGAAGCAGTATTTTCCACTGAAAACTCTACCGTCATTATTGCACAAATCGGCAGCAAAACATATCTTCCCTGTGCTGTGAGAAACCTTGGAAGTGGAGTGGTAAGTGGAGAAAAAAAATATTGAAAGTATACAACTTATAAAATATAAGCTTTAAAATATATATGGATTTAACATGTATGGATAAGACCACACACACGTTTGGTTGCGCATTTTCAAGGAAAAAGATTGATTGCAGAGAGTAAACTCATGTCTTTTAAGGAACAAGTTGAAACAAGCTCTTGAGCTGGAGAGAGTAGTTTATTCAGTACATAAGAGATGAAATATGGTCATCTCTTTGGTCCCTATTGGTGGATGAGTTGGTGAGTGAGGTAAACTGAAAGTGAAGTCTCCTGTCTTGTATTTTTAAACGGTAGGTTACTTTACGAGCTTTTCAAACTAAAGAGCTGCTTTACAAGAGGAAGAGTAAAGCGCCTCCAGTTATTTGCGTGCTCGTTTACCTGTGACTAATCCCATGCACAAATACTACTACCTACAAAAACCCTATAAGTTAGATTTGTTCAAGGATTGTGGTAGCTCCATGCAAATATACTTAAGGAAAAAAGTGTATACGATGCTCACTTGATTGAACTCTCAAGTTTATACAAGAAAAGAGGATCAATTTTTATACACTCCTTCATAAACTACTCTTCTTTGTGTATACGCGTACACATGAGTTCTGATTATAAAAGAATTACTAGCAGGGATACATATCCGTATCTGAATGTGGTTTTTTCACAATGAACTATATCATCAGATCACCGATATCATCTGTGCAAGGAGGAAGAGGAAGCTTGAAAATGGAGAGGAAAAACATACAGTTTATTCATTCCCCTTGCTTTTCCTTCAATTTACTGTTCACATCCCAGTGCACTTGTGAAACGTTACTTTTATGCAGGTGAAAGCATACATATGGAGGCAGTAGATATTTATGGATTTACGATGTACAATACATCCTTATACGAAAAGAAAATGCTTCTACACACACACACGCTCAAACATTTATTTCTCTCTGCATCACTACACCACTGCATAGATAGGATGATGATGGTAGAAAGCAATTGAGAATGCCTCATTCGATTTTGTGAGATCGGAGAAGCTCAACAAAGAGAAAGGGAAGAGTTGGAGAGGACCATAGTGGAAAAAAGGAAATGGAAGAAATCTCCATTTGAAAGGGTGAAGAATGGGATAGGAAATAACAGTGTGTAAGAGAAAATCAGAAAGGTAGACACAGATATATTAGTATGATGGGATAAGATCTCAGTTTGCTTTTTCCTCTCTAACATTCCCCTCCCATTTTATTATTCTCTCTGTCTACAAGGAAATATAAAGCATCTTCATCCTCTCACCCACAAATAAATACTTTTTCCCGCATACTCCACACATTTCACCTGGTTGTATAAATCCGCATGTGAGCTTGGTTGAGGGTTGCGCAGATCACACCCAAAAAAACGAAGGGAAAACAGTGTAACATTTCTGTAGTTAACATGCTTCCGGGGCAAACATGTCGGCGTAATGTACGCTCTGATTATATTGCTAAGCCTCAACTAGATCATTTTGGCAGGAGGGAGTGGAAAGTAGAATAATATGCGTTATGTGTGGAAGTAGGTAAAAAATATAGATTTCACTCTCCATCCTCTTGTTTGTAGACCAAGTTCATATACAAGTAAATAAGGAAGTAGATTCTGGTCTTGGGGCACATTGCAAAATACACATGAATCCATTCTCTCCGTCATGCATTTTACGTTTAAAGAAAACCAAAAGGGACTCTCTCTCTCCACATCCCCATTATCAAACTAATAGTGTAGATAGTAAGTGTAGAGTCGTATGTGTACATTAATACTTTTTGCACGTTTATTTGCTAAGGTGGAATAAATTTCTATATCAAAGAAAGAGTTTCCCTGTGAGTGTAGAGCAGTGAGAGGGAGAGAACAGGGCAACTATCCTCATGAATCATGTCCTTTCACGCCATTGCCATTAGACTTGGATAATAAATTCTAATGTTTATGAATTTCCAAACCACTAATGTTAGTTCTACCGTTTCGTTTTTACTCTCCCCTTTTCCTCTCAAGTAGAAGCCTCTTCTAGGTTATGTTTTTTCCCTTCTCCTCTTTGTTTTTCACCACTAGGGACTATATAGCTCACTCTTCAGGCTTCTTTTATTCTCCGATTTACAAAGATCTAGAACAAGTGCAACCAAAAACAAACCTGGATTTTAGCTCTATCTCAAAAGGAACGCAATCTTGAAACATCATCCGTTTGTATAATTTCCCTGCAAGTGGATCAAAAAAATTCACACAAAAGACTAAAACATTGGAGTTGTACTGCCGTGGGGTGGATTTCAGAGAGAATTTTGCGTCGAATTAAAACCACCACTTTCAACTTTTCTTCTCTCTGCTTTCAAACTATGTCAAAGTTTTTATAGTTTTCATTCCATTTTAGATCTTGTGTAAGATTGTTTACTTTCCCTAAATCAAGCGAGACTATATCCTATTCTCTTTAAAGAGGGATGAAATGTTGGCGGAAAAGGTGAGTGTAAACTGGTTTGTTTGAGATGCACAAAAAACAGTCAAAGACTGCAGTGTGTAACCTTTTATTTTTAGCAAACTCAATATGCTCATTCTTCTTTCAATTCTAATATATTAGCCAACACAGTCATGAAAGCGATAAATATATAGGTTTGATAACATATATCATAAATTTTAAGGTATATACCTTAGCTACTCATATTATGGAAAAGCAAAAGATGCCAAGCTATTTTTTCTCAGTGTTGACTCAGAATGCAATGTAATGGTGGTATTGTGATAGAAAGAGAAAAAAATAGTTTTTTCTTCCTTGCACCACATCACATGGCACTTGGAAGATTATAAGGCTCTCTCGAACAAATATGGTGGATGCTATCATAGAATTTCTGATGGGATTTTTACAACCTGTATATACACATTTGCTGTTATAAAATGGTTTATAAATATGATACCATCGTATAAATATATCCTCTTTTTTACTGCATCATCATACCATACATTTTCTGTATCACATCCAATGAAGTAAGAAAATAAGAGGCAACTATTTCTTTACTAATGTCTGTGGATGATGGTTGTTCCCATTTCTCTTTGACGGTGACTAAATGGCATATACTTTGTTGGCAATTTTTCCCTTTTTGTTCCTTTCTTCCCTTCCGTTAAGGATTCCGCTCGTTCAAGAGAGCAAGAATATCTAGGTTGCTACGTGTGTGCTCACTTACTGCATTTTAATGTGGACAGTAAGTAAAAAGCTGCTAAAAGGACTGAACCGAAGGACGACTTTCAAAGGATCGTCCTTTTGTGGCTCCCATAGGGAGTTCTCTTTTTTCTCTTTTCTGAAGACAGGAGCAATATGTATATGAAAGAAAAACCTACTCCACCTTTGCTTTTGTCTCTGGGAAAAATAACACTAGTCACACACACACTCACTCATAAAGAGAAGAGGAGGGCTGGTATGCCACTCTTATACCTAGAGATTTCTGGCATGCATTCATTTTTTCTACAGTACCCATATGTGCCAGTAGTATTTTTTGATATGATGATAATATTATCATTATTATTATGGTTATTGCTGATATTATGGTAGCATATCATCATTTCATGCGTTCTGTTTATACCTCTGCGTCAAACGAATATATATGTATATATGCCACCTGGTACATTTTGTATAGGAGTTTTCTCTCATTTTTTTTTATTGTGTGAAATTGTATCAGATGAAAGTATTGTTGTGTTTGATATCTAGTGTATATGTGGCATTAAACAAGCGTTATCTCATCTGCTTGTGAAGTTTACTGAGTAAAGTTAACTTTATGCAGGATTATGTTCTTGTTTTCCGAGTAAAATAGAGCAAAGCAACATGTGCATAAAGTATGAGAAAAATTGGAATGAAAATAGTAATATTCTTGTTTGAGGTGTTTACTATTTTTTTATTTTTTGGGAAGCAACAACCTGGAATATGAGTGGTAGAGAGAAAACAGAAAGAGAAAAACCTGCAACTAGTAAATTCCCCGAACAATTTGGGTTACTCAAAGTGTGCATATTTATATATGTGTCTGAGGTTACTAGGCGTGCGTTTGAGTTGTGCAAAGTTACAATGAAATTGCAAACCTGTCAAGATAGTATTTTAGTGGGATTTTTTTTACCAGGAAAATTGTTCCATAAAGCATTACTGAAATTGGAAAGGATTCCATTGAACAACCATCAAGGGTTCAGAGTACACTCTTGGGAGAGAGATTGGAAAAAAATGTAGACATTTAAAAAAAAACAGCAGTTATAAATGTATTGGAATCCTTATAGGGGTTATGTGAGATAGCATCTTCCCCAGGAGCAGTTTACACTTGCGTGTTTCACGTAATAATCACTCTCTCACTTAATCATCCCACCATGCTTCATCCTACCCTTTAATATTTTAGGATTCAATTCATTAATTTATGTAATGCAAGGACTCTACATCCAGACAAAGAGGTTCCCAGATGAAAGTAGCTTCCTTGTTAAACCAATTATTTCCATTCGTAAATAAATTGTGAACTGCATTACCACCCAAGGTCAGAATAGCATCTAGTATATATCATAAGGTTGTAGTAATAAGTAGAAAGATCATGCAACATTCACATGGGGCTCTTTGGAAAAGACACAATTCCTCTGGTAAAAAGCCCACCCTGAAAAAATACTTTGGCCTTGGCTTTACTTGATAATTTCTCATGTTCTCTCTGTTATAATGTCAAAGCACGTAAACACGCATTGGCTACATAGTAGATTCCAGCAGATGGTTCACACCACGAAGCAAGGTTAGACAGAAGGAGAGCGACGCCGTGACTGGTGCTCTAATTAACTTTTGAAGAATTTATGTTACAATTGAGATACATGGTCAGGAGAGAGAAAATAAGAAGAAAAAATATGTAACTGTGAACAGAACACACACACACACTTTCAGTCTCTAGACCCTGTTCAGTATGCCTTGCTTTTCTCTGTGCTAGATTGCTTTTTTTTTCGAACACATCATGTATAAATGTATTTCCAACATGTTGACTAGTTACATGGTGGAGAGAGCTTATCCAAAGCTTAGGTCCAGCTGGTGATATCAACTAGTAAGGGAAAAAAGTAGGCAAGATGGATTTTACTTTATAACTAAATTTTATATCCACAGCTACTAAGGATATTTTGAGAATACAAAAAAGGTACACATGTAAAAGAACAGAATTGCAATTTGGAGATTAAATCTTTTAACCTCATACTATTATACCATCAAGGTTTATTCCTCTAGTCTGTAGGATATAGTGGGAAAGAGCTAATTTCTAAAATGGCAGATTGCGTTTTCAAGGAAGGAGGATGTGCCTCTATTAATGGTGATGCCAAGCTTGTGGGCACATTCTTTTCAAATGGTCATTGGAATAGGTGCAGAGATTATTTTCATTCAGTTTACTAGCCGCTTATTCCTCTCGCTCAGACCGAGCCTTACATGAAAGGGGAAAGGCTAAGCTGATTGCAGGCACAAAAGTGGCTTGACCTACATTCATCGTGCATTTACCTTTTACCACTATATATACCCATGCTATACAATGATTGGGACTAGCGTTCCATATCATCATAAAATAACTCTTGTTGCATACAAATGGCATTCGATGTGAAAAGCGCATTGGCGA
Organism: Sinodicranocentrus sp. ZH6; assembly: GCA_027743935.1. Classification (NCBI taxonomy): domain Eukaryota; kingdom Metazoa; phylum Arthropoda; class Collembola; order Entomobryomorpha; family Entomobryidae; genus Sinodicranocentrus; species Sinodicranocentrus sp. ZH6. Next base: position 776 of record JAHZNA010001132.1, on the reverse strand, counting down.
ATGGCACATTCTTTTTTTCCTTCTCCTTTCCCTGTTGTTGTACCGCAGTAGGGCAAAGCTCTCTTGGAGTGTACCACATCAGGGCTAAATCCCTATTATGGGAAAAGATGGATGCATAATTTCGCCTCAGAACACATATTAAATGGTCGCTGTGGTGCTTCTGTTTCGAGCTAAATGGGCTAAAAGGGCTTTGCTTCCTAGCACGAGAAAGCTTACAACAATATACCACCCCTGTAAAGATAACTTGTGTTTGCTCTTTTCTCTTTAAAAATCGGAATCTATTCGATGGACACAATCACCATTTTCATCTCTTGGCTGTGCGTTCTTCTAGATATAGATGGAATGTACCTGTTTTCTCCTAGACAAAATGAACATTGTACTTTCAATTATTTATGTAGATATGGCTATTCCAAAATGTGCAAGAGGCTTGGCTGTGGAATCCTCTAAATAATCTAGTTTTGTATGCATAGCACAACAGCACACAACGTGCTACAAGAAGCTCATTTTTCTCTCCAGTGGGGTCTTAACCGAGGAGTCTGGGAGAGAGTTGATTATTATGCAAATACACTTCTAGTCCCAACAATGCAGATGAAGATTGAAGTGGTTGGTGTATGTAAAGCGACCTAGTTCTCTGCTTTGTAGCCTGAAAGGAATCCAATTCCAATAAGAGTGTTGGCAAAGTAGTTAGTTTGTTTTTAAAAAATAGCATATAGTCCAAAGGGAAACTATGATCATGTCATCATCAAGCTTATCAGATGATGGTTATCATGATTCTT
>JAHZNA010001131.1:0-10338 GCA_027743935.1 Sinodicranocentrus sp. ZH6 | reverse complement strand
CGAGTCTGGAGGAAACGTACGTGAAGAAAAACACTCACAATTCTGTGAATTATGTTTTGGTCTTGATTGACATTTTGAGACAATTTATCTTCATGAAATCATAATTGTATTTGTATATAACGTCGTAGGATCCGAAAATGTATGTCACAACTATTCTTGACGTCCATAAGAAGTACAATAAACTTGTACTAACAGCTTTCAAAAACGACGCAGGATTTGTTGCGGCCCTGGATAAGGCCTGTGGGAAATTCATAAATAACAATGCTGTTACCAAGTATGATCAATGCTTAATAGGGGCTGTACTGTACTTTTTGGTATTCTGGTCACTCACTAATTTTAATGTGATTTTCTAAACATAGAGCCGCCCAGTCAACACAAAAATCACCGGAACTTCTAGCCCGATACTGTGATTTGTTATTGAAAAAATCTAATAAGAATCCCGAGGATCAAGAATTAGAAGATACCCTTAACCAAGTGGTGCGTAGAATTATAATTATAATATAATGAGCTGGATTACTTCGGGTTATCTATGTATATACATCTGAAGATCTAAATAAACTTTGGTTGTTCTAGATGATCGTATTTAAATATCTGGAAGATAAAGATGTTTTCCAGAAATTCTACAGTAAAATGTTGGCTAATCGACTGGTTTCTCACATGTCTGCCAGTGATGAAGCGGAATCTTCAATGATTGGAAAACTCAAGCATGCTTGCGGTTTTGAGTATACAAGCAAACTGCAGAGAATGTATCAGGTATGCCCTAATATACAGTCGAATTTTCTTCAATTTGTTTTCATGTTTTGGTTCTGCCAGTTTGTTAACTTTGTTTAACCCATGTATGGTTTTAGGATATAGGACTGTCAAAAGACTTGAATGATGAATTCAAAAATTATTTGAGAGAAAAAGAAGACACACTTCCGCTTGACTTCCAGATTCAAGTACTTTCATCTGGTTCTTGGCCATTCACACAATGTGTTGAATTTGCCCTCCCATCTGAGGTTTGCAGTACTTTTTAAAACTATAAATGTAGAGAGCATTGAGATCATTTTTTACTGATTTTGACCTTTGTTATATCTCAGCTGGAGCATAGTGTGAACAAATTCAACGAGTTTTATAATACTAAACACAGTGGCAGAAAACTCAGTTGGCTTTACAATCGTTCAAAAGGAGATATAGTTACAAATTGTTTTAAAAATCGTTACATTTTCCAAGCGTCCACATTTCAGATGGCTGTATTATTGATGTTTAATTCGAATGACTCGTACCGTATTGGTGAATTAGCTGAAGCTACCAAGCTTAAAATGGACATACTTGTTCAGGTTAGCACAAAAATTAAGAATATGCTTATTAGTTTAGAGACCTCCGCCTCCGTACTTTACTATTGTTGTTGAACGCTTGAACGATATGTGTACGCTTCTACGTATATTACGGCTAATATTATGACTGGCAGCTCGATTCAATCCCCGCGTGCCAATGATTAAGGTGAGAAAACAAGTAGCATACATTTTTTTACTCCGAATATACCAATCCGATGTTCGTTGCACAAAACGTGTCATTGTTTTATTGCAGAAATGTATTGATATTCTCATCGAGAAGGATTATCTTGAACGTACTGAAGGTCAAAAGGATACATACTCGTACTTGGCTTAATGTACAAGGTCTTATTCTGAATGTATAATAATAAACCGCCGCCGTTTTCTGATAATTCATATTATGTTTACCAGCAAATTCAACTTTTGAGTATTTTAATTAGGCCTATGTGCATTGTACGTGTCAAGTATAGGGAAAATACTGTCTTATGTAATCAGCTCGTTTTGGTAACTGTTTAGGGAGATTAATATTGTTGATATTTAAATGAAATCTCAGCGTCTAATGTCATGAGTTCAATTTTCTGAATGGAGATGCGTGATATATTGGCAATTGCATTGAAAGTACTATATAACAGTAGATTTATCTGTAAATAAAATTGAATTCGTAACTTACAATTGTTGATTGATATTCGTAATCATTTTTGTGATTGTGTATTTTGTGTTAAGTTGTTAGTTATTAAATGTCTACATGTTGCACAATCCTTCTCATTATCCACTTGTTTAACGTATTTCGCTCAAGATATAATGCGAGTTACGGTAAATGAATGAAATAAAATCATGACTGATTTTTCTAATTGTATTTGACAACCCAAGCTTTCAGTTCTGTATGCAATAGTTTTTTTCCGTTTTTTCTAATACATGTGTTATAGTTAAAAGATTATGTTAAATTGAAGCAACCCGATCCTAGCTAGATTCGGAGTAATGTAAATGTGTTGCATTAAGCACAGAGAGAACTTCGCAGTGTAAATAATCTACATAACTGATAGTAAAAAGTTTTCGTGCATTTTATCGATACAAAGAACATATTTTTCATCATCTTCGTTGGGTTTATTAAATTTACCCGAGTCATATTTTATTCTGAAAGCAATAATTGAGGATGTGGTGTTTAAATTATTTGCTTGTTTCGATGAACAATCATTTGGGAAGAAAGGAAATTGAAACTGCACAAGCTTCTCCTGGACCAGACCACTCAAGCACTCTTTTCTATGTTTTTGTTTGTTTTTTGTATCAAGCTTTTGGTAAAAATATATGTACAGTGTACACACACATATGAACATTCTTTCAGTATGATCGAAAATAAAGATCTCGCTGAATGCTGATCGGAAAGGTTTGCTTTCACATAAGGTTAGTAACTCAGGACAACTTCTGAAAATGGATATGGATTGCAAAACGGTTTTGTTGAATTCTCGAACATAGTTTGTATTTATGTAGTCTAGTCTACTACTTGACCAGCTATCCGGTTAACAGCTAACAGTTACGGTACCCCTTTGATTCACTTACTCTTTTGCAAATTGTGCCAAACATCATAGTACATTGTCCATTTTGCTCACCTTTTAGTCCGATCCGGTGCAATGGCAGCAGCAGCAGCTCTCCAAAACGACGTTGAATCGATATGGCAAGAGCTGAGTACCGGAATTCGAGATGTATATGCTCATCGCGAAATGTCATCCGAGCGATTTATGCAACTTTACACGTAAATGCTCCATTTTCATGTATTACATTTTCTAACATAAGCTATACTTTAATATGCTAATATAAGGATGTAACCTTCCTGAAATTAGACACGTTTACAACTATTGCACAAAGAATCCTGGTGGTAGTGACTCCTCTGGTGGAAGTCGGAGAACAGCCCGTATGCGTCGTCGTACTGTTGGCGAAACTGCTTCAAGCGCGGCATTTTCTTCGGAGTTTGTTGGTCATGATTTATACAGCAGAATCAGAGATTTCCTTAAAAATTATTTGACAGACTTGACAAAGGTTTGGACGCCTTCAAATGATTAAGAAATGTTTCACCCATTGCATTGCGTCTTATTTAAATTTATGTTGTTAAACCACAGGCTGGTGCAGACAAATCCGGTGAAGTTTTACTGAATTTCTACCTGTACGAATGGGAGCGATTTACATTCAGTTCGAAAGTGATGAATGGCTTCTGCTCTTATTTGAATCGGTATATGCACATAAGAAAGCATGCTTTCCTTAATGCGTATTGTAGCTATGTATTGTACTTCTTTCTGTCCGAAGTCCGAATCGAATGAACAAGAGCAGACGACGAGGACATACTTTTTTTGTATTGTACGCCAATGCACGCATATTTTCCAATCTAATTCTAATTAATGCTTACAGTCACTGGGTCAGACGTGAATGTGACGAGGGACGTGAGCATGTATACCAAATATACCGATTGGCTCTTGACATTTGGAAGGATAATTTTTTCGAGCCGCTCCATGAACATGTACTCATTCTTACATGTTTTATTTTCATTTGTTAGCTTCTCCAAACGGGTTCATATATTCCGTATGTTTTGAAATTAACCAGGCTGTAGTTACAATTCTCCAGCTTATAAATCGAGATCGCAGCGGTGAAGCTATAAGTTCTGGAACAATTAAAGGGATGATTGATTCATTTGTAGAACTTGGACCTGATCGCAGTGTGCAAGACAGCCCTCAAAACCAGAACCGCAATGACAACCTTGGTATCTATCTACGCAGGTTTGAAGATACTTTCATAAAGGAAACAGCGAATTTTTACGAAAACGAATCCATTCAGTTTCTGCTGTTGGGAAAATCTGTGCCAGAGTATTTGAAGAAGGTAATTAAAACTAAAACTTAACAAACTTACAAATTGTTGTCTATTTCACTTTGCAAAATTGTTTTATTTTTTTATAACATCTACCGATTCTTTTATTCGCAATAGGCCGAGCAGCGTCTTAATGAAGAAAAGAAGCGGGTGGGAATCTATCTTCATTCATCAACTATGGAGAGATTGATGAGAACTTGTGAAATGGTAGTTATCCCATCCTATTTTAATGCTGGTTTAAGGATTCCGTTAACCTGCCGTTGACATTTAAATTAGGTTCTTATTGAAAGGCAACTTCCTGCATTGCATGAAGAGTTTCCTGCATTACTCCGGGGAGAAAAGAATGAGGACATGGGACGAATGTATGACCTTGTGGCTAAGCTTTCTGATTCGTTTGGAAATATGCGAGAAACACTACAAACTCAAATTGCCATTCAAGGAGAAGCGGCGATTCAACAAAACAAAGAACTGTGCAATAATGTAGGAAATGACTTTAGCAATTATTGCGTTCTGAGAGCAAAAAAGTGGTTTTCAAAGAGCATATAAGTTTCAGGATTAATTCTAGTTCTTAAAAACTATCTCTAGGACCCCAAAGAATACATTAAAACCATTCTTGACGTTTATAAGAAATACAACGAGCTGGTAAATACAGCTTTCAAACAGGATCCCCAGTTTGTTGCCTCACTTGATCGAGCATGTGAAATCTTTATCAATAACAACGAGCTAACTAAAGATCTCCGAGCTGTTCATAAATCTCCGGAAATGCTAGCTCGTTATTGTGACTTGTTGCTGAAAAAGACCGTGAAAAATTATGACGATCAAGAATTAGAAGACTTGTTAAATCAAGCGGTAAAATCATTGCTAACAGTAAACGTATGCATACTAAGATATGTACCATTTAATGATCCAACATACAATTAATTTTTTTAGATGATCATCTTCAGATTTATAGAGGATAAAGACGTTTTCCAGAAGTATTATAGTCGTATGCTGGCAAATCGACTCGTAGGAAGTACATCTGCCAGTGATGATGCTGAATCCTCCATGATTACGAAGCTGAAGGTTTCATGTGGTTTTGAGTATACAATTAAGTTACAACGAATGTATCAGGTATTGAAAATAAAAATAAATCATGAATGATGAATGACTTTACCTTACACTTTTCTAAAAGGGGTTGTATAGGTGTGTAAGTTGTTTTAGGATGTTGGTCTTTCGAGAGATATGAATGAAGATTTCCGGAAGTGGCTTGCTCGCCAAGAGATAGCTGATCCAATGAAAGTGGATTTTTACATATTGGTTCTGTCTTCAGGGTCATGGCCGTTTTCCCTAAATACAAATGATACGTTCCTACTTCCGCAAATTGTGAGTAAATAGTAAATTGATGTGGTTTGGTTCCTTTAGGGCGTATTTATAAACGTATCGATTTAAATAATGTAACGCCTACAGTTGGAGCCATGTGTGAATATATTCACCCAGTACTACGGGGAAATGCACACTGGCCGAAAGTTAAATTGGTTATATAGTAAATCTAGAGGAGAAGTAATCACAAATTGCTTCGCTAACAAGTATACCTTCGTGATGTCAACTTACTCGATCGGTATTCTGCTCCAGTACAATACAAAAGATTCATACAAACTGTATGAACTGGCTGAAGCTACGCAACTAAAAGAGGATGTAGTGACACAGGTTTGAATTTTTATAAAAAATTCACACAGTTTATTAAACGTAGAAAATAAGAGTCTGGCTTCACAATCCAAAAATTGAGATGTATCTTAATTTAGATAGTCCAATTATTTATGAAAGCAAACATTCTCAAATCGAATCATGATGAAGATAAACTGTCCTTGAATTCAGATGTTTTCTTGTTCAAAGAGTATAAGAACAAGCGTCTCAAGGTAAACCTAATGGTGCCACTAAAAGCTGAAGTAAAGCTGGAAGATGAGAAAGCTCAAACTTCGGTTGAGGATGGGCGACTTATTGAAACTCAGGCAGCAATAGTTCGAGTTATGAAGGCGAGGAAGATGCTGGATCATCAGATTCTATTGAGCGAAGTTATCCAACAATTAAGTTTTCGGTTTAAACCAACGGTTCCGCTAGTTAAGGTAATTAGGTGCAATCAGATTTGGTTCAGATATCTCATGATCGTACCGTTACTTATTACTGGTTTTGTCAGTGAATATCTTGCTACTTTTGTTACTAGAAATGCATTGACATTCTAATTGAAAGAGAGTATTTGGGAAGGAAGGAGGGTGAGCACAACACTTATGAATATAAAGCTTGACAAATCTCCAATTTTTACGAACTTCTGAAGACTAAAATTCCACAGTTTTTGAATTTACAAAATTACGAAGTATCCATTTGTATGATTATTTTATTGTGAAAACAAAATGATTACATCAATATTTTTTAAAGAATATCCTTGATCTCGGCTTGTTGCTACAAGTTTATTGCCGACATAAAATTTCTATTCTCCAATCTTTAATGTTAGTTAAATTCTACAACTCTGTCCACATTCTTATAAAAGAATTAAAAGTATTCAAACAATAATAGAAACCAACAGAGCTACATTTAGAAAATCATGTACATCAATCATAACCGACTGCTAAATTTTCACAAACTCCATGTTACTTTTTTACATTAGATTCTCAGAAACTCCGCCTAGCTCGCATTCATCAACTTCTCTGTACGTATTTAGTCGACTAAATAAGACAGGAGCGATACATTTAGTAAAATGAAGTTCTCTCGGGAGAAATCTGTGAGATATTTTCAATAAACGTAAAAATGATAATATAGATATAGGAAACTCAATCAAACACCTCCACAGATTCTGTCGCGTCTAGCTTCAGCTTATGCTTTTGAAGAATATTTGTTGTGCAAACCTTTTGACTACGCAGACTTTTGATAAGTTGTGCTTGTTTTGCTAATGTTGTCTGGAAGGAGGAATTCTGTTGTTCTAATTGAATCACTCTCTGTTTAAGTTCATCCATTGTGTATTTATCCTCATTTTGCTGTTGCTGCATACAGTAAAATAAATTGACAAAACTCATTGTCAGTTGTCAGTCGTATAGGTTTTAAATGACATAACAAACATACCTTCATATTTATGTGAGTAGACTGGCTTTGTGATTTTAAGCGTTTGTTATCTTCCGAGCATCGATCCAATCTAGTTTGTAAACCTTGAATGATGCCATTTTTGTGCTTTTGATCTTTCCTTAAGATATCCAGTTCCTAGATTGGGAAAACAAAAATGTTTCAATAATTAGACTTTCAAAAATCCCAATGAGATTAGTCGTTCTGTACGCAGTGTATATGCACACTGCACACGATAAAGTAACATATAACGTACATATATAGTTTTCGTTGTTTTACTATGCAATAATCACCTTTTTTAATGATGCAAAGGCTTGTGCTTTGATATTTAAATTGATTTTGCTGTTCTCGGCTGATTTTGAAAACTTTTCCGTAGTACTCTGTAACATTTGAACACTTTTTAATAACCGTTTTCTGTCCTCTTCCATAGCTTTAACTTTCGCTTCCAGCATTGTATTTTCTTGAATTTTTTGTCGGTACTGTAAATGCATATCTGCAAGTCTCTGTTCATAGTTGACCAGTTTAGACTGAACGCACTTCAGGACAGATTCAGTAGCTTTCTGCAATCGCAATTGATGCTTCTCCTCTAAACCTTCGATGGGCCGGGCCGTTTCAGCTCTGCGAATTGAAGACTCTGTGTGCGTCTGCGATCTTGAAGAATTTGGAAACACAACTGCCGTTGCTGGTCGTTTGTACGTTGAACTTTGAAAATAACGTTGACTTATAAAATCGTCGATAGGAACCTGTTTGTCCAGATTGGAAACTGCAGAAGAGGATCTAGGGAATAATTAATTTTACACAATTAGAAAATTACCGAGTTGCAATAAGGATTTGATTTGCGCTATGTGCTGAGTAATTAAGCAAACCCAATCGTTAGAATTTCACCAATACCTGGATACATCGAAATAACTTTCCTTTGAAAAGTAGTTAGGATCTACGGTGGTAGGCACAGAAATAGGTCTATCGTAAAGGAGGACTGCCGACAGACTGTTTCCGCGTAATGCCACAAGACTTAATACTGGCGTCTCCTTGACCAACTTCATTGAAACGTGAAGTGGGGCTCTGCAATTCAAATGGTCAAAATATGTCTAATAAACTATGATCCTTGTAATATACTATACTAATATATCTAGAAAGGTACCTTTTACACAGAAAAATCTCCCGACTTTGACTTACCTCATTGATAACGGAATTTCTCAATCTTTTCGAAAATCTCACTGCTTTTTTTTTCAAGCTGGTCATTAATTCTCTTAAAAGCCTGTTCTCTTTCTAAATACCGCGACTTTAAATCTTCATCATCATTGAACAAAGATTCATTAAGATCTTTCCGTATTAATGAATAAACTGCATTGTTGAAAGGTCCAGAACATGGAACTGAGGATTGATCTTGTTTTATTAAACTCATTGTATATACTTTGAATGGATCTTCCTGGGGATGATGTATAAATTGTGACAAACAATAATAATCTTGTTTGAGTTCTTAATCAGCGAGTAGGCTCTATTCGTTTATATTTGAAGCTAATTGCCGTCTAGTATATGATCAAGAAATTAATGGTCGTGTCGACCAAAGCCAAAGCATTTCCAAGAAAGAAAAGATGCACATATGTAGCCACTTTGATGATAACTACGAAACAGTAGGAGAAAGCATAGTTACCATTGGTGAAATTATTGATACATCGGAGGGGTTGTTTTTACCAGGTAGATACAAAAGCGTTGGTTAGTGGTGGGGGCTGTTAGCTTTTACTTGCTGCAGGGTGGAGGAGATGACTGGAAAACTACGGAAAGCTGCAACGTCAAAATATCAAAACCACATAAAAGGCTAAAATACTTATTTTCCATGTGCGACTTTATTATGGCCGGTTTCCCTTTCCCCTTTTTACACTTTCTCATTCCAATTTGTATTATACGTATATCACACCAAACTCTATGCCTGAAATTAATCGAAAAATTAGTAGGAGAAAGCATAGTTACCATTGGTGAAATTATTGATACATCGGAGGGGTTGTTTTTACCAGGTAGATACAAAAGCGTTGGTTAGTGGTGGGGGCTGCGTTAGCTTTTACTTGCTGCAGTGTGGAGGAGATGACTGGAAAACTACGGGAAGCTGCAACGTCAAAATATCAAAACCACATAAAAGGCTAAAATACTTGTTTTCCATGTGCGACTTTATTATGGCCGGTTTCCCTTCCCCTTTTTACACTTTCTCATTCCAATTTGTATTATACGTATATCACACCAAACTCTATGCCTGAAATTAATCGAAAAATAAGACGATGCATATACATATGCATCCAATCAAATCCGAACCGAACTATCATGCTTGTAATATATACATATATCTAGGTTTCAAATGAAGCTACCAATTAATTTGATGAATGTAAATACATGCTTGTCTATTTAAACTGAATAGAAAGTTTCATAGCATTCCCATTTCATCCAATTTCACGTTTGCACATCTATATACGTTTTGATTCGAGAAATTTATAAATATTTAATTAATTTCCCAAACATCCGCTTACATTAGTAGCATCATTTTATATCTCTTTTATATTATTAAACCATTATATGAAACGATATGTAACCTTAACTTTTGGTCTGCAATACAGAATAATAATAATAATAATATCAGTACGATAACAGCAATTTTTGTTTTATTAAAACCGTTGTGAATGTGATCATATACTGCATCTTAACAAAATGAAAAATAGGTACTTTACTTGAGTACCTAAGCATTTCGGAATCCCCATCAGCAGGACTTTATTTGCTTTACTTTATTGTATACGTGCCACTAACACGAATTCCAAATGTATCCCATTCGAATCGAAAATTGAAACCGAAATTATTTATTTCGCCTCCTTTGTGACTATCTTGCGTTTCATCCCAATAAATACATGACTTACCGAACTTCTTCCCTGTTTCCTCGTTCACTTTGTGTTGCTTGTATATGCGTAGGGCAAGAGTAATGGCATTGAATAGACAAACATTTTGATGACGCTTTACTATATAATGTTTAAAATACACACCCCAATTAGCACTAACTTCACCTTTATTTTTCAATCGCTTTGAGCTTCTATATTTGAAC
>JAHZNA010001130.1:0-24290 GCA_027743935.1 Sinodicranocentrus sp. ZH6 | reverse complement strand
CAAGCATCTTTCCCACCACCCCGATGATTTCCGTTATCTCTCTGAGCATTTACTTTCCCAGGATTTGGTTTGCCACCCGTGGGAGTTTTTGACTGTGGGAAGTTGCTATTGCCATTCCCGCCACTGTTAGTATTGGCTCTTGCCGCACAGTAATGCTCCTTGTGGACCAAATAGTTTTCATACTTGTAAAAAACTATGTCACACTCGACACATTTGGAAACGCCACGTTTCACTGGTCCATGTGGTAGTTGGGCTGTAGTAGAAACCTGCTGCTGTTGTTGAATGGACTGCTGCAAACTTGTTAAATAAGCTGGATCAAGTAGTCTCAGAGCAATTTCTGGACTGAGAGCTTGAATAAAAGCCGGATTTAGGTTGAAATTGAAACCGACTGGAGAGCCAGACGCTCTATGAGCATTCATCAAAAGTTGAGGATTCAGTTTCGCCAGACTTTCATTTAACTCCGGAGGATTGGTCATTAGCAGCTCAGCGAGACTCTGGTTACTCGCACTAGTGAGTATAGCTCCTCCTGGAAGTTGTGTTGCTACTGGACTTATCTTCCCTCCATTCACATTCGAAGAGCTCCCACGTGTTCGACTCATTTCCAGTACTGAGCCATAGTCGAGTGCTGGCCCTTTATTATTGGATTTTCCTCCTCTACCATTTCCACTGCTTGTGTTCCCATTCCCCTCTAGAGCCGCTGCGGCGGCGGCATTCAACATCATCATCATCATTTTGTTGTTAAGCCCAGCTGCATCATGTTGCTCTTTTCCCCCAGGGGATATCATATGACTCATCATCCCATTCAACTTTGGCTCACACAGCGCAGGCGGAGTTGAGCAAGAACTACTCACAGATGCAGAAGATGGACGTGGAGTTCTTTTCCCTCCACTTCCGCTACCCACAGACATTTTTTCTAAAGGGCTAATAGATTCACGATCTCTGTGGGAGTCGTGAATGTGGTGGGCGGCTGCTGAGGATGCTGCTGGTAGCCCGGATGCTGCTGGTGTTACTGATCTACTTCTGCTGTTTTCTTCAAGTGCTCCAGAAAGAGAGTCACGAGATACGTTTCTGCTGTTACGATTCGCTGCACACATTTCCCCTCGATTTTCTTTTTCTTCGTCGCATCCACTTATTTGCTCTTTCTTTGGCTGAATACCACGAAATGTGAGATCAATGGCAGGCATGCTATCATCACAAACCTCATTACCGTTGCCGGTTGATCTCGAACGTTGTTCATGATGGTTTGAAGTGTCATCTGAACTACGACTACTTCTTCCACTATTTCTGGAACCAAGTTTTTGAAGTTTGCTTGGACTACCCATTTCTTCTTCTTCTCGCAATTCCTTTTGCCCTGAACCACTGCTCATCATCTTCAACATTTCTTTGGTATCAGGGAAAGCTAGATTGTTTGGAGACATGATACCACCAGAGTGTCCCACATTGCCAGGCCCTGGGGTGGCCGACGTTGTAAACGGAGAATGAAGCATTAGATGACTTCCCAACATCATTGATTGAGGTGACGGGGAAGGTACAGGTATTGGGATTCCTCCTGCAGTTGTAGCTGTACCAGGCATACTTTGCACAGTTCCATTTGGTAGTACAACAATAGCATTATGAGATGGCAAAACATTTCCAGGAAGGAAGCTTGCTCCTTGGATGAAGCAATATGGCACAATTATCATTGGATTTGTAGGTAGGACCAAAAACGGTTGTGAAGACATTGGGCCTGGAGTGGATCCTGGACTCCCTTCACCTGGTATAGGGGAGCAAGCTGATGTAATCGAAGCAGAGGATTTTCCAACTGGAGTCACAGTAACTCCAGGGCCAAGGTCTACAGGAGCTTTTCCTAGAGCTGCTGAAACGGTTGGATTTCCACCAGCTGCGATGACTGCTGCTGCTGCCGAAACAGCCGCAGCTACAGCTGTCTGTTGAGCCTTGAGAACATGTCGTGTGCTACAGTAATACTGTTTGTGAACCCGGAATGTTTTGATTGATGAAAATTGTATGTCGCAATCCTGACAGTAGCGTTCCAACGCGCTGATAGTTTCTGGGAGATTTTTCCCTGGGGTAGGACCAGATTTTCCTGGGGTCGTTGGTCTAGATCCTAAAGCGGAAGCTACAGCTGCTGCTGACAACTGTCCTAGTTCATCTTTAGATGTTGCGTTTGGCATTTGATTTGAGATCGAAAGACCAGATTTATACTTTTATTTTGAGAAAAGGATTCAATGGACTCCATGGATTCGTCCATTGTCAATTCGTGATCGTCACAGTTTTCCCTTCTCTTCGAACTACTTGTACTTCCACTCCCAGTAGCTGGCATCATTAGCTCTGACTTCATGTCTTCAGCTTCGTTCTTAGCGTTTTCTCTCCCTATGCAAAATATAAAAAACAGAAAAAAAAGTTATTATGGATAATATAAATTTATTTCCCTTAGCCGACATATATAAAATTCACATTGGCAAGCTTTCTAGATGTATCGATTTGTTAATAGTGAAATATACTAGGAAAGCGAAAATGTCATTAGTAAAAGCGTACAGCCAACTTTCATCTCTACGTATGTTCCCGATCGTAACAATGCAATGCATCATATTATAACGAGATCATAGCATAGTACAGGAAGTTGAAGATAAAGTATAAACTTGTGACTTTTTGCAACTCTTGATTACCACAGTTCTACAGAATATAGTTTTTAGACAAGGAAGTGCCTATATAATGGATTGGATCTTGCTATTCCAATTGAGCTCAGGCAGTTCCTGGAAAGCCTTGAGAGTACGAGAAGAAAACACACTGCAGAATATATGCGACATGATTGCATACTTACTGCTAGCGCTACAGAGAAAGCTGTACTTCGCATATGTAGATAAATAGGCATTTAAAGTTGCATGAAATGTAACAAGAACTTCAATCAAATTGGAAATCTACATAATATTATACATAGTACAGTAATGTAAAGTATAAGTAATGTACAATGTAATGCATGTATGCAGCAGCAAGAGCAAACTACTTCCGACTCCATCATCTCATCTGACGTCCATCAGGGATTACCATAAAATAGTCGATTATAAAACTCTGAATATAAATCTTTGATAGCAAATTTCCATATCTTGAAAAACTATATCTTATTTTCTTGAAAAAGTGGACTTTTGGGGAGAATGTACTAACCAAATTTGTAGTGATTCTGGCAATCAATCAAAAAAAATAGAAAATGGATGTCGGATGCTCAAGAAATAATGAAAAATGTCAACTGTTTGGAGAGCTGCTGTCGACGAGTTTTATTTGTTGGTTGGTTTGTTTGAACAAGTTCAAATCAGGTTCTATATTGGCCACTGTTTCGTATGAATGCTTATAGCGCTTTTATCCAATGTGTTACAATACTACTGAACAATTTCTTACCTGAATCTTTTCGGAAGGAACAATAATACGTTTGATGAGCTTCAAGGGTTCTGGCAGAGCTGAATTTGATGTTGCATGGTTCGCAGACATACATACCCCCTAAAATGTCAATTACAAAAATATAATTAGTGAAAGGATTTGTGTAAATACAATTTAACTTTTAATCATTTTTGAACAAACAAATTTTATCAATCCCTTGAGNTACAATTTAACTTTTAATCATTTTTGAACAAACAAATTTTATCAATCCCTTGAGTAAATTAACATGCTTGAAACTTCAAATAGTAGCAAATTACACTTTCCTGTGACAATTTCATTCAATAGTACAAATAAAGGATAAAAGCTTCATTTAAGTTATTTAAAAAACTATGCTCCAATTTTACATTGTAAACTTTAATTATATTCGAAATGAACCGTGCTCCAAGTATTCCAAGTATTTAAAGTTACAAGTATTAAAGCCAGAGCATAAATTTAAATGTTCCATTACAAGCTCACCATTCATGGAACCACAAATATTTATGCTAGAAAACTTTTCACCACTATGAGCCAGGCAAAATGGCAGTTATCCAATGACATCAACAAAAATGCTTCATCTATAACATAAGAATAATTTAAATGAAACCTTTTAAGGCCGTTAAATATCCGAAAACGAACATTTTCAATTGTAGGAACGCGTTGCGTTCTTTGCTTTTAATGAAAGGAGATTTTCGGATGATGTTCAGTTCAGATAAGTATCCAACAAGACATAAAGTAAATTAAATGTCTGAAAATGGCATTAACCAACACATGAAAGATCTCGTTTGTGTCAAAACCGACTTTTTCATTTAATAAAACCTGACACAAGAACAAAGTTGACTTTTTATGTAAAGGGAAAATTGTAATATCTGGTAATATTTGGATGACACTGGCTATGCAAAGAAATGACAGGTGCTTTCCATGTGATAGTCCGTATTATTTTCAGTTGTCTTTGAACATTTGAAGAAAGGAATCATGATGTAACGTTTATGCTAACAAACTCCAGAAAATGTATTATACCTGCGGATGTAGAAACTGTGCTCAAGGTCAGTCGAAAATTCGCCAAAATTAAATCGCGACAGAATTTGGTCTAGCACTCAAAGCTAGCTGTGAAGATGAGTTTGCACAACCTCCCAAGGGACTTCGTAAATTACTACTATTCCCAGAAATGTTCATCGTTATTACTTTCGAAATTAGCAAAGCTTCATACGCTTGTAATACTTCCTTGATACGGTTTGCAAAAACCTAATACCTAAGCAAAGTTCATGTGAGTGGCAAGCGAGGGTAACGCGATAAAATCTATTAGGTCCTTAACTCGTTTAGTTCAAGCCATAACAAATATTGCCAACGTGTAAAGTCCATAGAAGAATTTGATGATTTTTTAGTATTTGCGTAGTTTTCGCAACTTATCTCATCAGACAAATTATAGAAGGAAATTGTCTCAATTAGGACAAGGTCGGACGACTTTGATACCTACCTACTACCTACTTAAAACTTCATTTGTCGCCGGCAAAAACACTGACTTCAGCTTCTTCTGAGGTGGCATTCTAGAGAGAATACTTTCATGTATTAAATTTTCATTTGATTATGGCCGGAATGGAAGTGAAATGTTATTTCCAGTTCTTGAGCAAATGGTTTAGTGTTTAGAGAAAGTCTGAAAATTCCACCTCAAACTTGATGAGAATGAGAACATGAAAAAGCTTCACACTGTTGAGCATTTAATTAAAAAATTAAACACATACTTCAAATACTTTAACCGTGCAAAGATGAGTTGAAAATTTTAATGGCCGTTTTATTTTTATCATTAACAATCTGGAAATAAAAACCAAGATTCGGTATTACTATGTATGTTGTGTTATGCACACATTTTTTGGAAGTCGTTTATGTGTTGGTGGTATAATTTAGAAAAAAATTGTTCGCCATTGGATTCATGCTGGAATTGATTTGGAAAGAAAAGGATTTACTTCTAAATTTTTCTTCGACCATGCCTCTTATGTACAATAGTGAGCACATCATCACGGGTTCCTCCATACCCTCAATCTGTATCTTTGGGATACGATACGACCTTATGTCTAGCTCCAGGCCTTCATAAACCAAAGCTGCTTGGTCTCAATCAACTTTACTACTGGGTGTATAATATTCATATCAAATATAGAATCATAAGAGATTCAAAACCGGTAAAATAGGTACACGAGGTAGACCAACATGGAGTCTCATATCTAAAATTACTCTTTCTCCCTAAATTTTCCACATGAACAAGATAAAAAGAACGAAACGGAACCAACGTGTTTGTTGTGCTAATTATCATCTTACATTCATTTACGTACACTGGTGCACAAATTCTCGAGGGAAAATGTTGGAGATGAATAATATACGAGCATAATGATATTTTCATTCCAGCCCACTCACGAGTCACGAACCTTACGAGTGGCTCTCTTGGGACTACACATAGCGTGGTGATGATGACCACTTCAATGGATTAGTCCATCTGCTCGCTTGTGAACCTCATAAATTAATAAGACGAAGACAACCCCCAAGTTAAAAATTATTGCATGTATTTTTTTACAGAAAAATCAGTATTCAGATTAAACTTGCTGATTGTACATAGAACCAGAGAAAATAGCAATCTTTGTTGATGCTCATCGAATAACGCGCAAAAAGATGAAAAAATCAAACCCGAACTGCTAACTACTCGTCATAATGCAGATGAAATTGTGAGATATAAAGATTTACATGTAATGCACACTCATATTTTCGGATTCACATCCAGTAGAAAGACGAAGACAACATACTATCGCCCTACTGCATTCTCCTGAACGAATGTGTTTATAAATTATAGTATAATAAATAAACACTGATAAATCATTTAGGCTTGATGCCAACTTAAGATCATATCAGTTTTGGGTATATGGAGGGCGGGATGAAATTATCCGTCTAAACTATTTATAAGTAGATATAGACTCCACGTCATAAAACAACATTTCAAATGTACGTACATACATGTACTGCATCCTATTTGAGAAATTATTTACAGGAAAAAAATCCACGGAGTGAGACATAAATTTAATCATTATTTCGTGCATTTTTACAACGATTTTTTATATGATAAAGTTTCTGTGCTCTGAAATACTTGCAGTACTAGTTTTGTTTGTTGTTGGAGGGCGGGATGAAATTATCCGTCTAAACTATTTATAAGTAGATATAGACTCCACGTCATAAAACAACATTTCAAATGTACGTACATATATATACTGCATCCTATTTGAGAAATTATTTACAGGAAAAAAATCCACGGAGTGAGACATGAATTTAATCATTATTTCGTGCATTTTTACAACGATTTTTTATATGATAAAGTTTCTGTGCTCTGAAATACTTGCAGTACTAGTTTTGTTTGTTGGTTGGTGGTGATGGCAAGCAACTGATAAATTTCCTGACTTCTGTCAGACCCTTACCTAATCGTGAGTTTTCTCCGGATGGAGTTTTGTCTGATTTTCCTCCTCCGGTAGATGATGAGGATGAAGCAGGAATGACTGTTTGACTTGTATTTACTCCACTGGTACTTCCACCAGGACTAGGGCTTTGGTTTGAGGTTGAAGTGGCCACAGCTGCAGCTGCTGCGGCGGCTAACTCTGGTGGTAACATCTGTGGCATGAGGAATAGTCGAGCGGCATCTAAAATTATAAATATGATAATTAGGATTTTTCAAGGATAAACTGTGAATGCGTTATGATGCTGTGTGTGTGAAGAACAGGTGTTTTGCACATCCTTATCCTCTCGACCCTTTCATTCGCAGGAATGTCTATGCTAATTGGAGTTGAGTAGAAGATTAGAGATTAATGCAGATATTTCAAGATCACTTCGAGAAATGGAGTTCCTTGCCAAGAAATCATCAAGCGCATTGTAATATATGAGGTGTGTGCGGGTAATTAATTAGTATTTTGCTGGCAAACGCTGATAACCTATCAAAATGATTGTGTAAGATGTATCTGGTAAGGCAGTGCTAGTAAGATATATCGTTATTTTATGCAAGCCTGTAGTTTATGTGCTTAGGGATACTTCCTGTGTGCGAGTGCACATAATAGACCGCATTTAACCAACTTGGGATCTTCATTTGCAAAGGTTCATTTAATTTCGCCGGACTGTTGACTCATTTATCGAAAGAAATTTCGTGCCAAATTCGTCCCAGCCATTTCATTCAAGCTCAAACTTATTTTGCGCATTGAGGTTTCAGCGGAAAACCCATGTTAGCGCAACATGCCATGTAAGCATACATTTCATCTGATTTTATGTTTTCTTCCTATTATTTCTATTAGTGTACGGATGGTTGCCCAGATTTCTCATTAACGCCTAGCGCAACCATTGCTGTAAATGCTTCTTTTCAGACAGATATAGCATCTTGATAAGAATGTATACATGCACATACACGAATGTACAACGTGAGAGAAGCAAAAATTCTCCGCAACTTTTGTGTGAACAAGCTAAAAGCTCTAGTTCAAGTTTTCTAAAGGAAAAGTAGAAATTGAACTGGAAAGCAAACAAGTGTATTTCAGGTCATTTTCCTCACTGACGTTTATTCTTTTGGGTGGTTTTGCACAATACCCCATCATGGCTGGAAACGTTGATAGAATTCGACCTGCTGATTATTTTTTTCAAAGGAATCTATTAATACTATGTATCCAGTTCGGAGTTAATGAACTGTGAAGTGTAGACAATCACTTAACTTTTACATTAAGAAAAAAGTACTTTCAGGATTTAGAAAAAGTTTTTTCCCCCACTTTTCAGAAGAGAAGAAATAGCCTACAGTGTACAAATTTGGTAGCGGAATAAGTGGATTTTTGTTTTGTCTGCAGCGTATTTATCGCTGAAATTATAAGGTAAACTAGAAA
Organism: Sinodicranocentrus sp. ZH6; assembly: GCA_027743935.1. Classification (NCBI taxonomy): domain Eukaryota; kingdom Metazoa; phylum Arthropoda; class Collembola; order Entomobryomorpha; family Entomobryidae; genus Sinodicranocentrus; species Sinodicranocentrus sp. ZH6. Next base: position 15,993 of record JAHZNA010001130.1, on the reverse strand, counting down.
GCAAAAGGCAGAACTTGGAGAACCACCTACCGTTTCTTATATGTGGAGGAAGCAGATGCAGATATGGGAGCCCAGCTTGGAGAAACTGCTGCTGCTGGTGAGAAGAGAAAGGTCCAGGAGATCCACCAAAATCGGAGCCAGCTCTGTCTGGAGTTCTACTCCGGCTGCTACTCCCGCAGTCCTGGTCGCGACGACTGGAGTTCCGCCTCTCGTCAATTTCCTCAGTCTCTGAAGCTTCGAGTTCGCTTGAGTCCCCAACGTTGGAGCCTCTGCTGCGACTACTTCCTCTGCGTTTCTCGGCCTGTCCCAAATTGCCCATCTTGACTAATTCCTCTTTGGAATGGGATTCTTCGATACTACTTCTTGTCGTTTTGCGACTCTTTGGTAAAACGGACTTGCTTTCGATTGCTGATTCAATTTTCACTGATATTCTTTCTGAATGCTCATCTTCCTCGTTGGCACCTTCACCTCGAGCACCTTTTGGGCTCAAAACTTCATCATTATGACTGTCTGAATGATCTGCGTTTGTGGAACCTTGCGTATTATCCTCTGCAGAGTCATTGGGGCGATCTGATTCTTCTGCTGTAGAGTCTTTAGTCCGTTGTGAGCTTTCTCCTTCTTCACCTTCTGCCCATGGCTCATCCACTGCAATAGAATAAAATCAAATCATGAGTTCAATAATATTAGGAGCAGTAGTTAAATCTAAATATTATCTGTTCATTTGTTTAAGCATTATGATATGAACTGGATAAAGTTCACAAAGATTCAATTGTAAATAGCAAGTTCATTTCCTCTGCCATACACGGTAGCTCTACGAATCTCTTTGTAAATGAATTCTTGCGATTAGTAAGTAAAAAAATTGTTTCATGAAAACAGGAAATTTTGCGAATATATGATAACAAGTTAATAAACACTAATTAACGGCTCCTCCGTAATTACAGGCTATGGTTAAAAAGTTTCTCATAGAGTAGTCACGTCAAGTAGCCAAAGGTAATCTATTTTTCCTTAATTTTCCCTATTTTCTGAGCAAAAACTTTGATGGAAAAACCTTCTTCAAGAGATAAAAATCAAAATCATGATACAAGTTCAGACAAATATTTTTGTATTTCAACGAATTTTTGATTTTCACCAGATTACTATACGGATATCCCCTTAATAGCAAGTTATAATGATGTGTAGGAGAAATGTTTCGATAATAAATATGATTCTTTCCACACACTCAACCTGTCCTTAAATACACAATGAATGAATTGCGTGCATAACAAAAGGTATGTCGATCAGGATCGGTGTTTCCCTGAACGAGAGACACGTTCTCCTCATCCTGCCCTTCACATCAAATAACAATAATAATCACAGCTTGACCAAACAGGTTTATATACCAGACAGGATAAAACATAGATACTATTTTGTTATAAAGTATTCTAAAAGTGTTAAGTCTCAAAAATACCTTCTCAATATGAAAACATGCACTAAAGCATCCAAAAAAGTGAAACATTTTTGTTAAAATGTATGCAGCCCTCTTTCACATATGTAAATTTGAACAAGGGGCATTCCAGCACACACCCCAACCAACTCAATTAATCTAAATCCCTACATGTGTAGATCTGCAGGCGTCGTCAACTTCACGTTGCTCTTATTTCCGATGAATAATACGATTTTTCATTGTAATTGTAATCTCTCTCTGGAAGAACGGTTCATTCATGGAATTCAAAAATTGCGCGCTTGTCATTTATACGAAAATCAATAGTAAAACAAAGCAAAGGTGAGAAACAAGGGCATTTTATGAAGGGTAAACATACAACGTTTTAAACAATTTTCGCCCAGTCACTTCACTTTCAGCTGTCACCAGGGTCGGTAATCATCATTCCCATCACAAAAGCTCAAGTATCAATGATTGGTCAAACACTTTAGTGTTGTTAACTTACAAGAATTGTCACTGAGCTTGTTTCATTGTCAAATAAAACCCATCCCCATTCATGTTCAACCTTCAAGTCTACTCAACACCTCTTTGTAGAGAAATCCTGGTGTCTACAGAATACTAAATGAGATCTGGGGATGAATTACCTCGGATGAATAAGATGAAAAGGATAGGGTTATAAGCAGTTTTTCCCTTCAACTTTGAGCTTGCCTGCTGCTACAATGACAAGTTGTGGACACTAATGGTGCTAAAGGAATGAAGTGTTGTTGGCTAGATATCAAATTCACTATTAAATTTATCAAGTTAACAATGACCGGTGAGGAGAGATGTGATTTAGAAAAAGAAGAAATGAATCCAACAAAGTTGACTCTTTGTTGAGACAATCCTTTTCTCGAATGATGACGATCTTTAGAGAACAGATCAATCGTTGACAGGAATAGACTAGACAATGGAAAAAGGATGGATAACAACGTGAAGTCACTTTCGAGACCATGAATGGAATATCAATTAGATTTTTTTGAGAGTGTTGTACAACTAACGAGATTCATTCCATGGGCAGTAATAAAAAGTTAATGTCAAATCTAGGGCTCACACAAGTCTCATAAGCGATTCATTCAATTTAGGTAACGTTTCTCGTGTTGTAATGTTTGAAGGTAGAAAAACAAGACAGTGTGGTAATCTCATTAATTCAAATTATCTCTGAATTAAGAGGAAAATTGAATTAATTAATTTATGGCAGGGTTGAGAAAAAAGTGTCATGATTTGGGGTATTTTTTTTATATTAAAGTGAAATATCAAAAGTCAAGAAACGTATAAAAATGTTCAATCTTTACAGTTCTCATTCCTTCGAGACTTATAAGTTAACTCTATTTTCCCGGGAAAGTAATTTAATCAAGGAAAGCAGAATATCGTCGAAAACAGTGCTTTTCCAGAAGTTAACTTTCTCAAGGAAAATTCGTAAACCTCATTCCAACGTCATGGTCTCTGATTAACTTCATGTTTGTAACTTCCTGTTATGGATTCATAAATCCTTGTTAGTATATCCCAGCAGAATTTTGAGTAGTTTTTTTATGTAGGATGAATTGAAAAAAACGCTTATATTATTTAATGATTACTGTCGTCCATAATTAGATTCCCGTCGTAGACTTTTCTACTAAAATCCTCTCTCCTCAACTCACTGATTATATTCTCAATGTTTACATCAATAAGCTTTTTTCAGACAGTTTTTAACAAAAAGTCAAGCATGACATCATAAAACATTTAAGGAATGGATAGTCAAAAGGCTGTGAAACACAGTGAGAAAATATCTATCTGTGACGTTACACTTTACATTACAATGTCACATATATGGGATTTCATGTTTTTTTCCAAAATTCATATTTTCCCCTGTTTCGTGCTACATGTCACGGAAAGAAAAGTCATTTTCCATTAACTTTTCCTTTACGTTTTTTAATCATTGTACCTGGCCAGAATATAAAATCCAGGTAATGGTCATAGATATGATGCATTATGTGATGGATGCTTAATTATGGAAATCTAAATTGAATTACTAATACACACACATGTACTCCTCTTTTTTCCCTACATTTCTTCCTTTCATTATGCTCCGAATTTTGATGTGCTCTCACTCAGGTAAAGAACTCAATAAGGCATTTCAAATATTTTAAAACCACTCTCACGAACGAGACATGAGGTGCTAGTTGCTAGAATACACATTGGTGTAGGATCCACCCACGAATGAAATAGGCATTTATTGTAATCACGCCTCAGTATAGAAAATCCACAGCACAATATTCTCTACCAGCAGCCATGCACCCAGTTTGGTCTATGGAATGTCAAATATTTAAATTTACTCGCTGTCTTATTTCATCTACAAAGTACACGATTCTGATCTTCATCATGTCACGGATGACGTGATGAGGGGCACAGCCACAACGGAATATAGATGAAACAAAGATATTACAAACTACACAGCTCATCGTTCCAACAAAAATATTCAGTTCAAGTCACAATGTTGTGATCACTTTACATTCAGAGCTGAACATTCATGTCTGATATTTTCATAACCAAAAAAATGCCCAAACATTCATAATTATTTTAGTCCAATTGTTTTTTCGAATATATATGTACATATATTATATTTAGGTACACTTTTACGAGTAATGAATACTCGTAAAAATAATGACAGCTCAGGAGCGATAAAGGAAGGAAGGAAAAAAGGAATCTGTCAAGAAAAAAGGAGGAGTGGTTCATCCATTCTGCGTACTGACTAATATGCAGTTCAAAATCACGTCAGATTTTTTTTCGTGCAGCATAACACAACTGCTTTTCTTGAGATGAGATACAATCCAGTACAACCACTAATGCAATTTAAAATGAAACTAGAAAATGAATAAAATGGTTTTATTCACATGATTCTTTTGAAACCACACCAACTTGTATCGTCTGTAAGGCTCAAGTTGGCACTGAAATTGCACATAGCGCCTCATCATTTTCATCATTATCGATATCATCAGTATGCATAATAATCAGAGTCGACTCTACACATGAAAAAAGGAGCATGCTAGACAAGACAACAATACGACATGCTCTTGATCAATATCTCAGGGAGCGGGAGCACATGCACATATGTAATCTCTGGAAGCTAATGTTACTCATCCAATCCTAATTTTCAATCTCAATATCATCTCATCACCACGTTATTGTGTTGTGGATTTGGATCTTGGCATGAATACATGTAGTAACAGATTAGAAAAAATATATTCCCCGTTAGTTCTCTCTCTAACTTGGGAGAGGAGGAGGAGGGGAGATAGGAAATTAAATAGATTTTCTTCTGCTTCACTTGTAGCCCGTATGGAAGTGATATGGTAAATAGTCAATGCAACTTTGCTACTTAAAAATGTCCCCTTTAAAGGCATACACATGGACATCCTTGTGTTTCGTGCGTACATTAAAATAAAGGATTTCACGGATTGGCCAGTCTAATGAAGTGAATGGACAGCTGAATTAAGGAACAATGGGCTCGCTTCACAGGGCGACACGATATCATAGCTAAAGATCTGCATGAACAGAAGCTTTACCCCATCAGGAATTGTGATGATGTTATCTCACCAGCCTCAAATGTCTAGGCAATAATAATATAAATTTGTTATAAGTTCTCTCAACCACTAGCCAGCACAACTCTTTGTGAGCATGAGTTGCCGTGTTAGCACTATACGTGTGTCTGCCTACCCCACGAAAGGGATATTGGTATATCCATAATATTGAAAAATGTATGCGTTATATACCAACAACAGCTCACCAAAAGGCTCACACAATGAGCATTGTGTGCTGATATTATTACTTCATATTACATTATTATAGCATAGCATGTTGTTGTTACAACCCCATAACAATAATACAACACAGTAATCAAGCATGCCAAGCAGGAGTCGAATGGTGTCGTATAAACAATTGCGTTTACTACTATCGCGCTCTGCCAGCCCAGGTAAATAAAAGCCGGGGTAAAGCCAAGTTCACCTGCTCTGCTTTATACAACTTATCAGCTTCTCCGATCCTTTTGGCATATCATATCTGAAAAAAAGTTTTAAACTCGCAGCCTCTACACAAACCAGAAGCCACACGAACTAAGTTTTTAAGACGAAGAAAGTGGAGGAAAAGGGGTTAAGCTGTTCCGTCTCCATCTTTCGTGATCAACAAGGTTGTATGCATGAGCGAGCAATATTTCCAAGACGAATCTAAAATGCCTCTCTTGTCTACCTTATTTATTTCGTGTTATTTACGTTTTGATAAAAGCTTCAAAGGTTTTCTCCTCTCGAGAAAGAGAGAGAGCTAGATAAATTTCCTGATAAACTTTGCTACCACGGTCTTTATGGACAAGGGATCTGATAAGGAGAATCGAAGAAGGAGCCTGAAAGTGTACGGCAAAAAAGGGGTAGAGAAACTGCCGTTTAAAAAAAGAGGTTGTTTGTGAGTCGCCTCTTCACAGCTTAACTAATGACGCCATTGTTATATTCTCATTTATTTATTTTTTAACCTACGGAACTTCAAAATCAGTCGATAACAACATAGCTCATAAAACAGACTTATGTTGCTTGAAATTTTGTGAACGCAAACTTGAAGCGGTTCCACTATATCTCTCAACATTCGAAATATTTTTAATGCATTATATTCTCGGTAATGAGACGGCATTTTGCACATTGACTGATTATTACGAAAAAAGCTTGGTGTGGTGGCAATTTACCAAGTCGAATGTGCTGAATATGTCCACAAAATGGAGATTACGACTTTGAGGTATTTACTCGTGTACTTACACAATGGAGGTAAGAAAACAAGGGAAAAAAACTAGCTTTGCCAAAATGGGTGTTTAATGGCACAAAGGCCTGTATTCAAAACAGGTTGAACAGTCATTCTTATCACCTTTAGATCAAAACTGCAGATTTCTTTCTTGCCTCTCTCTCTCTCTCTCATGCTCTCCCAGCTCTGACGCTCTCCGACTTTTTTTATGTCGTTGAAAAAGACTAGCCGTGTGTTATTGCAAGTAGTGCAAGAACATTTTATGGAATTGGTTATACCTTGCCGATGCGCGTTTTGTACTGTTGTAAAAGCATTTACCTTGTACATATTGCTCTTTATTGCCTACATGATATTGTAAATGGGAGAAAAAGTGATGTCTTATATCCCATATAAAGGAAAATACAAGGTTGGGACTTAAGGCAAACATGCGATTCAATATCTACATCCATATAATCCGCATTATACGTATAACAAGTAGTTTAGGTTATATATAAGCATAAAAGTCGTATATCCACCTGGCTATTCGTCATCTTGCGATAAAGGATAAGAAGAAAAAGCTTTTCCATTAATTTTCCGTAATCATAAGGATAACGATCTATCTCCCTCAGTTCTCTTATCTCTTTCGATCGGACAGACAATTAAAAAAGGCTCGTAAATACGGTTCTCAAATGCTGATACCAGAAATGACTGGACTGCACTCGTTTCGCTGATCGAACAGTTTTTTTCTGCATTCTATGAGAATAGTAAAAGAGCCCAAGAAGAACGTAAAGAGTCGTCGTATAAATGAAGGAATGTTGTGCATTTTCTATCCACTATCGGCCACACATCTACAGCAATAATGTTTAACCCTAAAAATATGTATGTTGGGAAGGGAGGGAGTTGCTCAATTGCAAAAAAGCTACTGACTCAAAAAGAATCCGTATGGGTGCGGCAGAGTCAATTTCTATAAAAGTGTGTTTCACGATTTTCAATGCAAGTTTTTGAAGTAAAGGCAAGCCCAACGTGGGAATGTAACAAAGAGGATAATAAAATGCAAACATTAAGATCTAATACATTTTGTGAGTACTTTTTAAGAGTAAAGATTGCAATGGGGAAATCAAATCGAGATTTTTATTATTTTATATTTCTCTGCAATCTCCCATGAACAGTTTGCCTACTACTGTGCTAACTCCCAGCATTTGTATACAAAATGGCACAAGACTGATTTTTTTTTCATCACGACCGACCCACACCGGAGATAAGAAAGAAACCAGTTGCATAACAAGACAGCTATTAATTAGACTCTCATTCTTACATGGAGCAAGACAAGAAAAGAAAATATGTGATACAAACTAGAGGAGAGAGAAAAAACAGAAACGAAGACTAGCACACTTACGCAAAGCTGCAGAGTGGAGGAGCAAAAGCTCATAATTCAACGCAGCCACAGCAGACATCTTCCTCTCTACAAGACTGTTCAAATACAGCTCACCTGCACTTTCAATACCATCTTCTACGAGTCTACCATTCGAGTAAAGAATTCGTTGAAACATGTTGCGAAGCTGATAATGCTCAGCTTGTCAAAATACACATGTATACCTATAAACACTACACGTGATGTTGGGATTCTACCCGCTAAAAGAACTATCCCAGCAAGAACAACTGAAAAATAGTGTTAAAAAATTAATTACACTTGTAAAACCACCTTCACCCCTTGCATCATCATATCAATTGATATATTTACACTAGTAGAGCATAACTTTTCTCAGTCTATCAGTAAAACACGACTAGTTTCCGCTGTCCATTTCTGACACTGCCACACGACAAGGAACAACACCTTCCTTCCTATTTCTCTTCGTCACAAGAATTAATTCTCTATCTCATATTTTAAATTAACTTGTCTCAACCTCACAACTTTTTTCCCCCGTCTCAGTTTCATTAATGCAAGCAAAACGTTCTTTTTCTTGCTTCCTCCTGTGAGGTTTATTTCCCCCTATAACTTCATATATGAGATAGGAGCATCACCTGAAACAATAATCGGAAGTGATGTTTTCTAAAAAAAACAAGTATCAACAATTTTATGAAATATGTTCTCAGCCCACCAAAACACTAGACCACACTGCCTAAGAAAATGTTATTAAAAATGTTTTGTCTTTCCACCGGTATCACGCGTAGCATCTAGCATCTGACAGTCTATTTCGTGTCTCTTTGTATCTTCTTTGAAGACAATAGCCTAGCACCAAAAACTCCACACTATATTTATACAACCATATAGCCAAGCATGTCATGTGTCACGCCGAGCCTGGCATATTATGATAGTTTTTTATCTTTAGTGGAAATGAAAATAAATTAGCGAAATGTTTCAAGGAAAGGAAAAGTGTGCGGGAATCAAGGCAAAAGTATTTTTTCTTGATATCACACGTCACAAAAACACACTAAGGTTTAAACAAACTTATGTCACTAAACACACAAGAGTATATATGGAACGTGTACAAAAAAGTCTGCTAGTTGCATAAAACGCTGTACATGTATACCCACTTGTTTGTGAAGAGTATCTGACAGGAGAGATCCTTTTTGATTTGAATGTAACATGTACTCAAGCAGTGTTATATACACATGCAAGTAGTGCCTCTCTGACTGCAGTTGTGTTACTGTTGCTCAGCACAAACAAACTCCTCAACTCCTCATTCTTCCTCTACCACCTTATCCAAATGAATGAAGGACTCACTCGTCGCTCACTTGCAGTATCATCTATGAATGAATGAGCTTGTAGTAAAAACACAGCTCCAAAAAGGAAAAAGGGGAAAATATGAGGAACGAGGAAGAGTGCGAGGGTGAGCCAGTGAAATAAAGAGACTGCCATCCACTACTGCACTATCACGATATGGACATGTATTTCTTTTTTTAAAAGGATGATACACACGCTCTACTGATATTGCTACAGGATCTTCATTACATACAAATATAAACGAAGACCACTATCAACTATGGAAGTTGAATGGATATTTCCGTCATTTTAATATAATAAACACATTAAATGGAGTCAGAGTATCATGTATACATTATTTAATCAAATAAGTTTACATGTATACCGGGGTCTGTAGAAAATATGGCATTTTTTTCGCTTGTTCGATTTTATAACTTGATAATTACATGCAGAGTAGAATGTTGTAGCAACTTTATGAAGCATGATTGAAGGTAGAATCTTTTTAGCATTTCGTGCTTCAGCGGTATTGACATTTGTGAGGAGGAAATGATAACATTGAAAAATTTTAGTGTACAAAAAATAAGCGTTATTTCAAAATAGTATCCATTCAAGTTTACGTAAAGGCTGAGATTAGAAGTAATAAAAATTCGTAATAGGATATAGGTATTAGTAATCATGAAAGGATCTTATTTTCCAGGGAAAACTTCAGGGAAACAATAGTGGAAAAATTGACCTTGGCAAAGCTAAACCACCGGATCCATCTTGTGAAGATGGGCAAGATAGTGAATAATGTATAATAAATGAATCGTATTAGCATACATGTCTATAAAAAATGCATATGTTTTTGGCTCATTGATATGCTACCGAGTAAAGGTCGTATTCGTTCACGTGATGCTAATAAGACACTGCAACGTCTTGATTCATCCTGATAGTAAAGGGGAAAATCTTTCCTCAATTATTTTCAAATGCTGGAAATTCCTTATAAAATATAAACCATATGATTACAGTGTTTATGTCACAAATTCATTATTTTAGCCTTGTTATAAACTTCAAATGTAACTCTAGTCAAATTCTGATTAGTAACTTTTCGCTATCCACTTTTTTCTGAAAATTCTTGCAGTTTATCAGCTTGATAAGTACAGACTACCTAAGTGCTCGCAATCCAAGCACAAGGTAAGCAAGACCAAGACCTGATGATAGGATAAGGCCCAAAGCGAATAATATTTATGTTGCTTATCTTATAAAGCGAATACCTACTTTACACATTTTTTTATAATATCTCGTGGACTGTAATTAATATTAAAGAGAGGAATATATTACCTGAAATATTCTTATTCAAAATAATAAACTCTGGCTTTCCTACCATAATGATTTGTACCGTGAGAATAAGTCCTTTTGTGCGCTATGAACATGAGATAAAATTAATGAGCTATTCCAATAGATATCGCATTTAGAGGAGTCATTTTCAAACTACTTATTAAAGTGCACTATACAAGTCACACAACAGATGAAGCCAGCCAAGAAGATATTGGAGTGAGATGTGAGTGAGAAAAAAATGCAAGATTCCATATCTCCTGAACATCTCCAACCTTCATTGACGTATAGAAAACTTGTATTATTCCATAACAAGCTTTTGCATACGATATGCATTCCCTAACTAGCATATAGGCATAATCAGGAAAAAGATGCAGCAAAACTGTCTAAATTATCAATGCATGTGTGTAAAGGTATATTATGCATACTAGAAAATATCCCTATATTTAATGCTCTTTTGTAGATTCACATCGCGAGACTCTGATGACAAGGATAATTTGGGTGAATTCTCATGAGTAATGGCAAAATTGCGGCTAAAGCTTGATTTAACATATCACGAGAAAAGCCTTTCAAAGCAATACCACAATATTACTATCCATTTGTACATTTTACACCTCAAGGTCTACATATGTTGATTTTATGCATGTATTACAATAGGATTTATCTTAGAAACGTGCTATCCTGTGAGTAGTCGAAACCTTGAGTAGTTTACACAAGAGAGTCTCAGAAGGAACTAGAAAGATGACAAGGGTAAGGTCAAATAATTGATAAGTTTGAAATATTGTTTTTTACTCACCATATATACCTCACGTCACACCAGAGATATTTTTCAAATAGGTATGCCATAAAACTTTTGCAGCAACCTAGTATTTCCAAGAGGACATGATACTTAAAATGTTCCCGAGTTTTAATCTAGCTATCTGTTTGAAATGTGATTGAAAAAAAATTATACGCTCTTTTTTATTATCGTTTTACATTTTTTTCTCACTAGATTGAGTGAAACAGAAATTCGGATAAGTGAATATCTTGTAAGATATAAAAACACGAGAAAAGAATATATATGTGGTTAATTAACTAATTATTGATGTGTGGACTAGGGTAATATACACACAGGAATACCGCCTTTGTACATACCGCAAAAGAAACTGAAGCTAGGAGGAATCGTGAAAAGACCAATGTTTCAATCGGTATATCAGTATTAAAGAAGACATTTTATTGTTATTTCGATGTGTAATCGTTTTATTAGAATCAAATTGGAAAAATCGCAATAAAAAGCTACTAATCCAGTTACAACAGTAGCTAGCCGGTTACAAGGCTAAAGGAACATGAAGTGGCGTGTGCTCAATATGCTGCAAGTAGGTATCTATCAATGTAAAATATATCAAACGAGTATATCAGAGGAACAGCTTTTGTGTGCAAACTGGGACGAAAAATAATTACACTATTAGTACGTTACGAGTATTTGCGTACTAGTTGAAAATTTTCAAGTAAACAGCCTAAACTGCACCACTATATAAAGTAATAAAAGCCTGGATGAGGATATGTACATTATCGGAGAAATCAAAAGGAAGGGATATATACCTTCTAATGGGAATTTTAAACATGAGCTTTAACTCGTTTTATTTTTAAAGGCTTGAATAAATAATGGAGAGGGAAGTTGAATAGAATAAAAAAAACTGACGATGAGAGTAGACCCGTGCAAAAGGCATTCTTCCCTTTCAGAGCTTATCAGATTTTTAGTTCAAATATAGTTTCAAAGTCAAAACATGATTCAATTCCAGTACTCATCAAATTAGGGAGGAGCTCATGTTGTCAGTCAATCCGATCAAATCAATAACTATCTCCGTAAGCGATGGTTATGTTAATAATAGCAATAACAGAATACACAAAACACAATATAGATATTTCAAGCTAACATGCACAACATTCTCGAGAGATTTCCAAAAGATAACGAAGAAATCAGGAGCCACATGGCAATCAACCCCCGAAAGCTACTGTCAGTGGGCTACAAAACTTTACAGAGGAATAATATACGTTTGTGCTCCTTCAATACGTAGATAAGACAATGCATGAAAGGGGACTATGCTATTGAAACTATATGTGCTCTTTATACTTTATTTCAAAAGTTGCATCTAAAGAAAACTCTTACGTGTAAGAAAGAGATTGGATTTTACCTTTGAAACAAACATCATCACCACAACCTTTCTTCACGAGCTATTTTGTTGGTAGTTAAATATTTATTATAAAGTTTTATTCCCTTGTATATTGTTTATGGGCTGAGTTATCCATATATACATATGGGATGGGTGAGTAAATTGGCATATGTATGTATTTGGATGATCCTCAAATTTGATTCATATTCTGATAACATCATCTCAATCCAAGGAGCTCTGGGTTAATCAATGATAATGGAATTTGTAAGAGGAGAAAACTATTGGAGCTTTTATAGGTAGTGGAATTCATGTTACATGAATAAAATATAGGATATAACCTTCAGCTTTAAATTAAACTATTAGTTTCAACTCAAATTCAAATTTCAATTCAATTACTTCCACAGTGTGACCAAATAAGTAAACAAATTCGAGCTGGGACGATTGAGGAAAAAAGTAATCATATTGGAGTTTATAATCGAAATGAAGGATTTTATCACAAAATAGGAAATATAATGAATAAAAAGTATTCCATTTGAAGTTATAAACACAGTGGATATTACTATTATTAACGTATAAACTAGCGCAGGATGTAAGGTTTAGGAAAAAAAATGATTTTCATGGGTACATCCAGTTTATCAGAAAAGACCAGGCAGATTTCTCTCAATTTGATGAATAATATTCTCCCTAAAAGACTAAAACAAACACGGGGCGGATCTCGAGATAAAGGAGATAATTTTTTGAGATACAAAAGGCAGACAAAGTGAGGGAACAAGTGAGGAAAAAAGTGATGCAAAGCTAAAGAGGGATGATCTTTGTCCATTTAAGATTGATACGATGATCATTGCAATGTTGTTTGCTGCTGGGATGATGATGACGATGAAGGTGATTACAATGACGACGATGATGAAGATGATGATGACCACATCAGTTTGAGAGAAGGAACAAGCAAGAAGCATTCATCAAGATTTACACCATGGCACTCCACAAGAGATAAGCCATCTTGAACTTGTTGCAACGACAGCAGAGCTTTAAAACTTTGATGAACGTTTGTGTCTGCCATCGCATCACATTGTTGGCTCACATTTACATGAGGAATAAAAGTCAAGATTGTTATCGTTCATGGGCGTCTCATCATCACAGTCCCTACATCACATCACGTCTTCCACGAAGAAAACTGCTCTTATACCTTGTCTCCTTTTCAAATCGTGGATTAACAAGGTATTTTCTCAAGAGGATCATGGACGTGATGCAGAGCATGGATTAATACAACTCTTTAAAGCAAGTAATGCTGCTATTTGGGATAATTTACATTTGCACTATTTCATTATATCGATGAGTTTCATATATTGGATCAAGGCTCCACGCGTACTGTAGTTATGAGAAAACGAGAAAACCCCTCACATTTAATATTTTCTCATCCTTCAAATGCCTCAGGAATGGATAAGAATAGATTCAATCTAGAACTAGGAGCTGAGGGAAAATTCCCAATTTTCATGAACTTTATTCGTAATTCTTACCAAAAAATCGTGAGTATAAGTCTTCCTCACTCATGAGGTGACATATTGACGGTTTTCTTACTTCATAATCAGTTTTACCAGAGTAATTTCTAATAATAATAATAAATTTTGTAGGAAAGTTTCTTTGATTGTTTTATCCAGTATGAGCTGTCAGTCTTTGTAAGTATGACAGGTAGACAAGGGTTGAGTGATTGACAAAAGTAAAATAAAAATTCAAACCTTGAGCTATCCCCATAAGTGTAACACTTTAGTATTGCATAATTTTGAGAGACACGCTCTCATTTCCCTCATTCCCGCTATCATTTGCACATTTTATGATAATAAAAGCCTTCGAATCAACTGTGAAACAACGAGTAAAGATTTTATTACAGGGGAATTAAGGATATTCTCGTTGTTTATAGGTATCCCAGCATATTATCAGTGATTCTTGTAATAATTAAACAATCCAAGGAGGACAGACTGGGAAATTATAGCCTTGCTTTCTTGCCGCCGTTTGTCAATTGAGCACCATCCTGGCAGAATAGTTGACAGGGGATCTGATGAGCTTTTATTTCTCAAAAACATGCTTTCCTGTACACCATGAAAGGTTATGCAAGGAAAGAAAAATATGATACATAAGTAAGTGCTTTGCGATAGTAAATAAAATATTTCTCTTGCCCAATTCCCCTCCCTCCAACAATGGCAAAAATCATGTATATTTAATATTACTTACATTCACAGGGCAATTTTAGAGTAAGATAGTTATTTTATTATGAGATCAGAGGCGAACCTTGCATTAAATATGTATTTTAACTTTGTCCATATGCTTGATCATGCTCATATAAGAGAATAAAAAATGTAGGGAAAGGTGAAAAAGTGTTTTATTACCGGGCTCACCAGAAATAAAACTGTTGTCAAAGGCCATTCAGAGTGAAATAAAGATAACGAACTCAACTGTTATTCCGTGTAAATAACTTTTTCAGCTAATCATTTTAGAAAGAAAGAATTTGCAACGTCGTCTCGTTACGCTTTTACTTTAGAACAATGTAAACAAGGGATATATTTCTTAAATCTGCTTTCACCAGCCACCATGTAATGCGTACACTTTAAAAGTTACAAGTGGACTGCACATTAAAAGCTGTGGAGAAACTGGAGAAAGTATGAAATGGTAAACACTATCGACATAGTGTAATAAGTGGGCATTATTATTATCTTGGTGTACTAATGCCGCCGGTATTTTCGTTCTTGATAAAGTTGAAAGAATTTCAGCGAGAAAATGAGCAATGAAGTTTGCCATATCATTTTCAACTAAAGGGTGAAAATTAGGGCTACCCTTAGGAGTTTGAAATATGGAATGTATATATCTGTAGAAAGTATAGGGTTTGTCCACATCAACATGTGAGTGCAGTAGCCTCACTAAAGGCTGACACAAAGCTAATAAATAAGTAGATGGTGAATTTGATATCCTTTCGTAAGTCGATGAAAGCACGCGATCTAGAGCTCTCTATAAAATGCATGATGCCCAGATACGACCACCATAGTATGTTATGAGAAAGAGTTGGGTTATGTTAGAAATCAAGCGTTGTCCAATATACATGAGAAACGGTAAGCGTTTATAAAAGCAGGAGTTACATGAGTGAGCCCTCATTGGCGATGAGAGAGGTCTAACGATATTTATGACAACTTCTCACAAATGTTTTAAACGTAGGAGCCGAGAAAACGGAGTCATATTATCATCTAAATTTTTAATTGTTTTCAATGGATCATTATGATAATAGTTATCATTATACGGTCTGGCTAAGTGAAAAATTCTATTTTATGCAAATTTCAAGAGGAAAACTGTCTCGATTTCTGGGTAAGCTGTAGGTTGAGCTTTGCTTTGCTAAGAAGATGCTATCATATTTAGAAATTATGCATAGTACCTCCATGTGCCCTTGTTTCTCTGATGGTCTTTTTTGTAGAGTAGATTCCTTTTAGTAAAAAAAACTGCATCGAACATCGACGGTTTAAAAATTCAAATTAAATTTTTACACTAGAAGCCAAAATGCACGAAATATCGTAGATTACACTGTTACTCCTCATTAGGAACATAATGCAATCCACGTCAACGATTTTGACATTATACCGGGAAGG
>JAHZNA010001129.1:0-32759 GCA_027743935.1 Sinodicranocentrus sp. ZH6 | reverse complement strand
CAGTCCTCTGTTGTCAATTTCACTAAGTATGACTTCACATTTATAATTTAAATCTGCAACATCCAACAACAATTATGAAAGTGTTAAAGTTGTAATAAATTGTTTTCTAGCACAGTCACTCTTGCCAAAACACAGTTTTGGTTTCAACAAATAAAAATATTGATGATATTTTTTCAGGCCAAAAAGCTTACATCAATTGACAGCACGGAACACCCACAGAGTTGCAAAGTTGTACATGAAAATCATTAGTTCTTAACATTCACCACAATTATAAAGTCAGCCTAAAATGTTTCAAGTGTCTTTTTAGCCACACATATAAGAAGGCAATAAATAGGCAATCCCTTTCAAATTACAATTTAATATTTAATGGCTCACATGTAACTTTTTTGTAATGTTCTGTTCCACAAAAAAATCCTTATCACTAGTTTTCAAAACATTAAACTACATAAATACACGCAAACTCTAATGTATTTTGTTCGTTTCTATATACGAAAAAAAATTCACAGTAATATCAATATCAAATATCCTTTTAAAAAAGTAAACTTACTTGCCATCATCCTTCACTCGCAATGCAATAAAACACCAATGCACAAAAACCCCAGTGTTATTATATGGCAATAAAAACAGCAAAATTGTGTATGGGAAAAGCAGAGAGAGAGAGAAGAGAGTGTAGTTGTGGAAGTGGATATTATATACCCATGTAGTCAACGAGCAATATAGCATAACAACATTTGTAGTTTCAAAAGTATATAATAAATGCAAAGCAGGAAAAAAACGTATGCATAAAAGTATAACAAGAGCAGTAGTACCGAAGAACGGACAGAGAGGAGAGGAGAGTTGAGAAAACAGACAGTGAACAGGCATTTGTTCAATCTTCAATCTCGCAGCTTACCAGCCACAGTCCAATCCGCTGGCTTCTTTTCTTTTTATGCTTTTTTTCGTTTCCTTTTCTCCTTATATTTACTTCATGTGTATATCAGGATGATTGCGGACGGGTAGGTATGTGCACACGTACATATAGCAAAATCCAATCCATATCGGATATTTATTGTTACTTTTTTCTCTTTTTCGAGTATCACATGCAATATACTTTTACAGCGCACACACACACACACACTCAGGCTCACGATCAGATAGACGTGTAGCCGACTGACAATCTAAAAAAAAGAAGGGATTTGGTTTGGATACGTTCTGTCATATTTTAAGAGGCAGTGGCAGCAGAGCACACTCTCGGTTCGGAGAATGGTATGGTTGAATCTCTTGGAAAATTGTACACTACACGGCACATGTATCCTCTACCACGTCAAAACTATGTGTGTCTGTTTTTTCCCATTAATTTTACAGGTCCGTAGAAGAAGGAGAGAGAGAGAGAGAGCATCACATGAAAGTCATCTCATCACACAGCTACCACTAGTGTGTAGGGTGCATTGTAGGGTACGTTGTTATTTGTGTGCTAGATGATATCTGAAGAAGCAAAAAGTCCGTAAGAGTTGAGAATATATCGTGGAGAGAAGAGCTCACTTAGGTGATTCGTTGTTTGAGTGTTTGCATTTTATCCATAGTTTCTTCGGAAAGGATCTTTTTCCAACTTTGATGGATACATATTAAGCATGTTTTAAAATGAGAACAGGTAAGGGGGATGAGGGAGGATGTGGATATAAAAGATGCGAAATCAAATCCAGTATGGTTTAGGTTACATTCGGATGAAGATGATACGTATATTATGTGGAATTAGGTGATATCCTGTGAATGCTGGGGAGAAGGCGAGAGGAGTAGGGTAGGATGCCGGATGACTGGATATATGTTTATTTATAGGTATTTTCCATCATGTTTCATCCTGTTGTGTTGAATCATTCTGAGCTGTTTGTGAATTATGTTTTTGTAAAGAATTACATAATATAATGCATGTGCTCCGTTTTTATCGTTTTCGTAAAGATTGACGATGACAGATGCTTGCAGTGAGAGAAAAGAGCTTCTTTGGAGAAACATTTCAGAATCTCACTTTTGAGACTTCTTTCTTCCTCGTTGAAACATATCTAGCGGATGATGATGAACTTGCAAAGTGACACATATATCTATTGAAAAATCGTTTATTATCCGGATTATCATGGAGAAGACAATATAAGAAAATCATATTACAGTTTTATTGTTTGAAGTGATGTGTTTTCATTTCACTTCAAGCCTAAAGCCACTTTCTTACTTTTTAAAAACGCACTGCAACAGCTAAAACTTGACTCATGGTATGATTATATAGATAATGATGGCTGGATGGCTCACAAAAATTCCTACTTGTAAAAAATGTAAATGGACAATGGGTGGACCTACTGTATCACAAGCATCACTTTTGCTTTTGACTCCATTCTTTGGCACACAATTTAGAATTTTAGATGCGCATTTTGTCTCTTTCTTATCCAGTCCGTCTTATTACAAAATTCGAATAAATATATATAATTGATAAAACTGAGATATGATGATGGTCGATGGTCAAGTACCCTTAAGATTTGAGGACGATTAAGCTAATCCATTATGTGAGGTTTTGTGCTCGAACTATTTTAAGTTTTGATATTTTGCACTTAATGTATGACAAACATGACTAAGCAGTAAATGTATCGTTTATAATTTCCTCATTCCGAAATACATGCCATCGATATAACATGACTTGTGACAGAAATAACAACGAACGTAATTTGTGTTCTGCGCTGGTAAAAACATCGGGTGCATTCGGGGCAGGGATTTCCTTCTTTTTACGCGTCACGCTGTACAAGCACACCGGTAAAATTCTTTGTTCACAGGAAGCTTAGGAAGAATGACATTGCATATTCGCTGGAGGTCAGACAACTGCTTCATTCTTACAATTAATTTCACACAAAACACAATCTAGATATTCCGTCAATCCTTATTGCCCCAGCAAAGTTAGGATTAGGATGTTTGCCTCCGAGCTAGGTGCAGTGCACAAATGTACCTTACCTCAGCTTCATGTCGAACAAGGTACCTAATTTACTCTGACGTTACTGCGCAATTCAGGAAAATTAAAAGACAATGGAATTTTATGTAGACGTTATGTTTATTTAACGAAAGCAGCCTCACACGCATTCACAAATTGAATGGTTACAAATTAAAATGTGATTTTTGCCATTGGATTGATGCATGGTTCTTTAATGTAATCGCTCGAAGCAATGTAACTGGCGATGGCTGGAATTCCCTCGAAAGACTTTTTGTGCTTCAGTAAAGCCGGATACTTCTCCAGATAGTCGGCCTGATATGCAGTGTAATGGTAAAGCATTTCATACATAATGAAATCAACGTATGAAATCTGAAAGAGAACAAACATAATGCACATCAAGTTTCGAATAAAATATATAGCGAGTGTCAAAATTATTTTTATCGTTGTTTTTCGAACCTGATCCCCAAGAATGAACTTCTTTTTTTCCATAAATTGGTTTATGTATCCCATTTTCTTAGGAATTTCATTTTCAAGGTGTTTTTTTGGAGCTTCCTATTAGTACATAGGATGGTGTGCTATATTTTAACTCGCTCGATTGAGATGAGAAATAACAGTGAAGTAATAATTAACTTACATCTCCACCGTTGCAGTATCTTATTAATGAAAACCACACATCCCACAAAACATTTTCAACCATGTCACACGTTCTAGTTGCCTCCGGGGTTTTAGGGTACACCGCTTCCCCACTTTCTTGAGCAAGATGCTTCAAAATTGCTCTAGTTTCCGTAATTTTAATGTCTCCTTCAATTAGGTATGGAATCTGTTTAGTAAAATAATTATGTTGAATTAAATGTACAAATCTTTTGTATGATGACACAAACGACAACAATTGGAGTACTTCATAAATATTGAGAGCGCATTACATTTGGGAAATCCAAACCCAAATTGAATTTATCAGCTTGCCATTGCTCCATACCGGTGTAACGCTTTTCATTCAACTCCACGCCTAGGTAAGCCGATAGACATCTAATTGGTTGCGCTAACTAAAACAAAAAATGCGTACAATAACTTAATATAAGCATAAATGTTTTATTGGTAATTTCACATGAAACATCACAATTATACCCCACGAATGGCCCAATATCCCATGGTAGGCTTTGGATCGGCCATCTTCAGTCAGAATCAAACTTTTGGATTACCTATTCGATTTAATTGAAATAAATAAATAGTCCACGCGTAGTTTTAAAAAGTAGCTAACTTGAAGAATAAGTTGGGTTTTACGTTAAAGACAGGTACATAGTTCAGTGAAAATCCTTACAATTTTTTGCATACAGTTCTCTCCCCAGAGTTATGTGAATTTAGTAGGGTAGAAGTCGTATTCTTCGATCGTACTAAATTATTTAGGAGAAGCTACCGGTGTATTTATGCCTAATTTGAATTCTCTGACAGCGATAAGAACATGAACGCTTTTATGCATTCTAAATTCTCTTAGGTATATACTGTGAACCCAACTGTCATACACATACATACAGCGTATAACTCGAGTACCGCCACGACACTTGACGCTACTGCTTCAGTTGCTATCCAGTGTTGGTACAAGTTTTAGTTCGCTTCATTCCATTGCTTGACATTGAGCTTTGAGCTATATACATTGTACAACACTGTGTGCCAGGCATCATATTCACTAACACTACGATAGCCAGATTGGATCGCATTTATGCATAAGATTTCAAGGACGCATCTATTAGGCATCTTATGTATAAGTCAGCACCACGCTGCTGTAGAGCTGAACACATGTGGGGATAACAGTGCAGCTGAAGAAAGCTCGATATTACCCATATATACGTTGTCATTTTGTCATAAAAATTTGCATGTAAAGTGTGTCCATTTCAGTAAGAGATATGTGCTTAAACAGAAACCACATGTGTGTGGACGTAATTGGTTAAGTTTAGTTTAGCCGTGCATCTTAATTTATAATAGTTATTTGTACGCAAATGTCAAAAATTATGAGGAGCCTTTGACGAAAAAGTCTGCTGGAGCACATTTGAATTATTTTAAAGTGTTATACTCATTTAGTTGCAAAATGGCAACACTTACTAAGCTTTTTTCTCGGCATTACTGCCTGGGGGCAAGACAAACTCTAGCAGTTCGAGATCGCATAAATGAGAAAAAGCGATTAGCTCTACTCGGAGGAGGTGAAAGGAGAATCGAAGCACAGCACAAAAAAGTAATCAATTGTTTTAAACATGCGATAGGTGTGGAGTAAATATACACGTATGTATGATCTCAAAAATGTTTTTAATGTATGATTTTTATTTTATAGGGAAAATTAACAGCCAGAGAAAGAGTGCACGTGCTCTGTGACTCAGGCTCATTTGTGGAATATGATCAGTTTATGGAGCACACGTGTTCGGATTTTGGGATGGAAAAAGAGAAGGTTTTTGCAATTACAGAAATGAGTTAATTTGAAGATGATCACATTTAAAAGTTACCTTAACCCCATATTGTCCCGTTCCCTCAATAGTATCCGGGCGACTCGGTGGTAACAGGTCAAGGCTACATTAATGGAAAATTAGTGTACATTTTTAGCCAAGATTTCACCGTATTTGGGGGAAGTCTTTCAAGTGTTCATGCCAAGAAAGTTTGTAAGGTACAAATCCCAAATTAACAGTAGAAAATTTTCTATGCACGCACACTACTGTACAACTTAATGAACACATTTTGTGATGTGTATCTTTAGATAATGGATCAAGCCCTATTAGTTGGTGCTCCGGTGATTGGATTAAATGATTCTGGCGGTGCTCGTATTCAAGAGGGCGTTGAATCTTTAGCTGGATACGCTGACATCTTTCAAAGAAATGTATTAGCTTCTGGCGTTATTCCACAGGTATATTTACAATTAGAGCATCTCAATCTTCAAAACTCACGTTTAATGAGTAAATGATGACTAATGCATAAAATATTTAATATTTTCAATGCTGTGTTCAATCTAGCCATTGCAGTATTGGCATTCTTACAGGGAATAATTTATATTTGGACTAAATTTAGGTTGTTTGGATATTAATTCTTCTGTGAAGGGAGCACGTTTTGTTCGATTCTGTGACGCTTTTAATATTCCATTGATAACCTTCGTGGATGTCCCTGGATTTCTCCCTGGAACTGCGCAAGAATATGGGGGTATCATCCGACATGGTGCAAAATTACTCTATGCCTTTGCAGAAGCAACTGTTCCAAAAATTACCGTCATTACAAGAAAGGTTCAAAACATTTTCAAATTTATGTTTTTTAAGAAAGTAGTTCGGTTGCATAAAAAGTTGACAACGTTGATTGTTATCATCAGGCATACGGCGGTGCATACGATGTAATGTCCTCGAAACACCTGCGAGGTGATGTAAACTATGCTTGGCCAACTGCCGAAGTGGCCGTGATGGGTGCCAAGGGAGCTGTATCGATCCTTTATCGGGGAAGTAAAGATGCGAAGAAATACGAGGATGAATACATTGATAAATTTGGAAATCCATTCCCTGCCGCTATTCGAGGATTTGTTGATGACATTATTGAACCTCGAGATACTAGAAGAAGGTTATGCAGAGATTTGGCTGCCTTGTCCACAAAGAAGCTCACAAATCCATGGAAAAAACATGGCAATGTACCTTTGTAATAGGGGTAGTCGTTTTTAATGATGCTCGGAATTGAAATAGGATTTTTGATTCTGAAACGTGACATGGTCCTTCAGACTTAAGATGTGCAATTTTATTTTTATCGGAACTAAATAATTGGCAATATTTTGATAAAGAAATAAATAATCTGGTAAAGCTAAATATTTAGGCTAATTACTTTAGGTCATGTGCAACGTGAGCAATTTTCTTATGCTATTTAATTACGCGTGTACAATCAAATGAAATGACTGGAGCAAAATATTGTTCAGCATTGTTGCAAGTGATTTGTGCTATTTGGTTAATGTTGCGCTGTAAACTTTGACATAGTGTTTCCTGTACATGAGCCAATATACGTGTACTACGCATTATGCGACTGTCAATGATGCTCTCTCTCTGAAAGAGTGACAACAGAAAATGATTGTCTTGTGATTACCAACTGATTTACGAATTATGTAAATGAATTCAACGCACATGGTATCTAACGAATGCTGATCACGGTAATATCATACATTGTATACATACAATGCATATTATATACTTCCTGTCAAGATACACATGGAAATATTTTTCCCAATCCTTTTGGAGTGGGAGGACCGGCTACCAAATGTCCAAATGTGGGCTTATGTTCGGCATCGACTATGTATGCCAACATTTTGTGGACATTTATGCAATTATTCTTATTCTATTTGAGTTGAACAAATATGGATACTAAATGGAGTGATGAATGAAAACCTAATACGTAAATATATCAATGATTATTCTATCAGAAAATGTATACAATTTAAGTATTTAAATAGCTGTTGAGAGATGCGTCAGTTTAAATAAACTCTTAGTGCTTTGCAATACTTGAGTATTGATTGATGTAAGATGTAAGCACAATACATCTAGGAAGATTGATTGCCGTCTAGAAGCCAAATGTTATATTATGGTTATAAAGGGACCGCGAGGAAAATCATGTCAAAAGCTTATAGGAAAATGACTTGTCAATCACAATTGATTTCCTAATAAGAAACCTAGTACTAAAAGACTACATAAGTAATGCAATTTCCCAACCCAACTTGAAATGCTGCAGCGGTTTCTAATTTGAAAAAATTGATAAATTCAAATAAAGGATAATTGAAGCACCAAAACGTGTGCAAACGAAAACTCCCTAATGCATCGTAGTGAAATCGGACATGATTTGTTGGAAATCCTCGTTTGCTTAACGAGGGCTAGTAATGCCGTGGATAATATGTTCTTACAGAAGTTATGGCAGAGTTTGTTGGAGATGTTACTTGATAGATCTTGAATCTTTGTTCGATTTAATCTTCTGTGGACCAATAAATAATATGCATGCATGCATGTACCTATACTATTTATTTACGATTTGTTTCCAGCAGGTACTCTAAAATTGTTTGTCAGCCTTTCACAATAAATTGAAACTGTCTTTGCGGATTTGGATGGCTGAGCATAAGGCCCTTTCTGTGCCACGCAGAGCCTATGACATGCAGCAAACAAACCGAGAAAGAGGCATTGTCACAGCCACAACCAAGCAAAAAAGTTAATTTGCATAATGAATCCAAATAGCTTTATATGTTGTATGTTGATATACTTGAACGAACTGTTGTGTATATCTCATGCACCACGCCAAAGCTTAAATCCCAGTGGCACAACTACTATCCTAAAAGCAGAGAATGTGTGTGTAGTTTTGGGATAAGTTTGATTGGTCGTTCCAAACGAAAGAAAGTAAAATTTGTTACTTTTCTCATCGGGGTTCCTTATCGATTTTCCATGTTGTCGACTATGTAGGGAAACTTGGCTGGTAATAATGATAATTCATCGTGGATGGGTAGTTAGTGATAGGCACTGAATGAGATGAGGTTAGGAAATAATGTTGAGAAGATTTGTACATAACGTGTTTTAAGCAAGCATATTCGATGTATCAGAAAGGATGGAAGGGTCTTACAATGCACAAGCCTGTATTGCTGCAAAATTGCATAAATGAAATAGAATTGAATGCCAAGTCCATAAAATGCAGTGCAATCCTCCAATCCATCAAGTACATGGCCAAGGTCAGCTAAGTTTCATGCCAGATGCCAGCTTGAACCTTCTCGACAACTGAGGTTTTGTCATATTGAAATAAATCAACAAAAACACATGCAAGTTTCATTTCAGGTCACTTGAACTATTTTATTCATTCAGGTATCATTATAGGAATTTCATATTTCAAAATTATAGACTTTGTAGAGATTCAAAATCAGCAGTATGCTGATAGTCTAAAAAATCGTCTATTGTTCATAATACTTACCACGCTTTCATTCTGCTTATCTTTCATGCTGTTTAGCTAAACACATTTGGATTTCATTACAACTACATTTACGTATCAACGCTGAAAAGCAATATATTTAATCTGCTTATGTTTTACCCTCCTATTTCCACACCATCACACTTTGGTTTTTAAAGCGAGCTACGTCCTACGTCTGCCTAACGTCCTACATCTGCCTAATAATGATTTCCATTAAAATATTTTCTCAACTAATAATATGTAGTGTACAATATCCATCAACTACAGATACGGATAAAATTTTCATGGACTGAAACACTTTTGACAGCGGATGCATCTGACATTTAAAGACCTACATTCTAAATAAAAATAAACCCATTGAATTGCTAATGGTAGTAGCAATACGTTAGAGTCGATTACTTATCGAAATAACATAATGGAGATATACGTCGTGTATGTTACATAACATGGCACACCGCATATGTTTAGTTATCTATCTGTAATACGGGTAATACGTATTTTGTTACAAGTTCTCCCGATACATAAGCAATATGCATATAATACATATCGTATCGATGCAATTTGTTAATTACTATAAGTAATCTCGTAAAATAATTCAGTGAGTAAATTACAATACTGAACAATATTGATTACCGTATAAAGGTGCTTATGTTGTGTTGTATCTGTATTCTACATGAAATTCTGCACTAAGCTATGTTAATTCTGCTTCTTTAAATACATTACAAATTTATATACACAAGGGCTTAAGCATAACTACTGACTTTCAAACAGACAGACGTTAAATCCTGCATGTCTGACTTCGAAGATCAAAGGTGAAGCCATATTAAAAAGTTTTTTAAAGCTTTGGTACACAGGCAATGTAGTTGACTACACGCTCTAAAAATCTGCAAACAGCTCTAGCTGAGCCTTTGTAATTCCATTGACACGAAACGATTCCTCCTCAGGGTATTCATCGAAATTCCTGGTATCTCCATCGAACGAAACTTTAGGAATGATTGGAGGCTGTAAAAACATTTTGAAATAATTCACGGCCATTAATTCGAACTCCATTTTACAATGCGCTATCAATAAGCAGCATAAAAAAGGAGCGTAGATCCCATTTTGTATACTTGTGAAACTCACATTCAGTCTTCTATTCTTTACTTCTTCCCAATCATACTCTCTAAACCATCTATGACGCTTCACATCTTCCGGTCCATTCTGAAATTACATCACAATGTTTATACTCACACAATAGCCTTAAGAGAAATCAATCAAACTAATAAAATTAAAGCATAGGGAAAAGCTTTCCTCACCTTCATACAACCTAGTCTCTTTGTTCTATCATTTGTTAATAATTTCTTGACAAGGTCTTTGGCTATTGGGTCAAAACTCTTTGGCCAGTCAATCTTTCCAGAAAGAATTTTTTCATAAGTGCTGAAATTGTTATCATCCGAAAAGGGTGGGTAGCCACAGAGCATCTCATAAATTAAAACACCTAAATGTACAGAAAAAGGAATGGTTCAGAGCAAATCCATTTTGGCATGATGTGCAGCAGTTTATTTTGGTTGGATAAAATTATGTAGTGGTAGTTTATAAAGCAAATCTACCGCGAATATTTTTTTTGAAAAATTATGTAATTGGTGCTTTAACGTAAGGTTGGGATTTGCATTAACTGACAGATTAACCGTATTTGGAGGAAGGAAAATAATTAATAATTGTAATTACGCTTCGTCTATAAATTGACTGACAGATGAGGAGAGTTCTACATAAGTATATTGCACTCGGTGAAGAACACGGTTCTTCGCTGGAAGGCATTTTTTTCCAGACGAATGATCCCATAAACTATATAGGGTTTACAAAATATAATCTTGAATTGCGTTCTACCCATTTTCATCCATTTCTTCTAGTATCGATTGTGAAGTATTAATATGCAAAAGCTAGATTGGACTCTCCTGGAGACAAGCCTTCTTCCAAACGTTGTTTTTTAGGAATAAACTAGATGCAAGTTAAATACTTAAGATGTGCACACAATGTGGGTAAATGACGCGAAACGAGTAGAGTAGAGGAATTGATGTGTATCATTCAAGCCATTCCATTTCAGGGATTACCCATACCCTCACGTCCCTCACACACATTTTTGAAGCCGTAATAAGACATCCCAGCAAATGAAAGATGAAAGCATGTATGGAATGAATTTGGGTGCTGACAACCCTTTGCTCACATTTCTTGAGTGGTTTATATGACAACCTACATATAAGTAGTGTCCACTCATCCATGAATATTTAAGTCTAATAGTAAATATGCAAATGGAGCGCGTATTCTGCTGTAGTAACCCATGTGGTTAATCTGTCAAGATGTCGTGATTACATGATTTTGAACAAATTGGGACGTGCACCAATCCAATTCTGATTCGTTATAATTATGGAGTGGAATGAATTTTTTACCCAAAGCCCACCAGTCCACGGCCTTGTTATGCCCTTTCGACTGGATAATCTCCGGAGCCAAGTATTCTGGAGTGCCGCATAGAGTCCAGGTTCTACAAAGTTGCAAAAGAAATATAGCTATTACTCCATATCCATGTGTTGTGTTCATTGATGACGAGCTAAAAGGTTTTTGAGCAAAATAGGTATTTTTGAATACATAAAAAAAAGTTTGCACTTCATTAAAATTCCTTTTGCTTTCAGCGCCTTTCTTTATTTTTGCGCATATTTTAGATTACATCCCACAATTTGCATAATTATGTCTTCAAGATCTACTCTTGAGGCGGA
This sequence comes from Sinodicranocentrus sp. ZH6, assembly GCA_027743935.1. Lineage (NCBI taxonomy): Eukaryota > Metazoa > Arthropoda > Collembola > Entomobryomorpha > Entomobryidae > Sinodicranocentrus > Sinodicranocentrus sp. ZH6. The sequence continues at coordinate 21,122 of JAHZNA010001129.1, read as the reverse complement.
CGCAAGATATGTGTTAAAAATTTGGATGCAAAAACCGCAGCAGCGCTCATTTTACGTAAAACCGTACTATTCTTGAGTTATGAACACATATGTAGTTGTATCTGTCAACGCTATTCACGACGTGCAATAAGTCATATGATAAAAATAATTCCCATATATTTTCTTGCTTATTACCTGTCGTTAAGTTTCTTGGCAAATCCAAAGTCAGTAATCTTCAAATGTCCTTCTTTGTCCAAAAGTAAATTTTCTGGCTTAAGATCTCGATAGACAATGTTCTTTCCATGGAGGTATTCCAGCGCACAAATAATCTCGGCGGCGTAGAACGAACCTTTATAGATTTTTGCAAAATATATTCTTTTAAATTACAAATGACACAAAAGACTTCAATGAATTGAATGAGCAAAAATTCCAAATATGGGAAAAAGAATGGCGAGCATTGATATACACTCATTGCGCCTTGCAATCCAAACATATATTGCTTAGAGAAAGGGTTGAATGTTCGTAGGCAAATAAGCAGGCAATTTGGATTCCACTGAAGCAACAACGCATCACAAAATAATCTTGAATTATATTACATTTTACTGCCAATTAATTTCAGACTTAAAGGGTGTGCAACACAGCCTTGTCTCATCACCGTCAGCAATTAAGATAGGAGTTAAGTTTAAGTTAGGTTAGTAATTATATTATAACATCCTGCAATTTCGATATACACCACCTAATGCCTTGATCCAATATCACTTTGTAAGTCTTTCCTCATAGGAATCTTTTGGTGACAAGACCATTCGTATTTGCTATTTGTACTATCTCATAAAGCAGATAGTGAGCATTAAAGACATTGAGCCCGGGACAAGCAAGGAAGAAGCCTTGTAAATTGGATTACATACAAGACGTGCAATATGATACGAAAGATAAGATTATATGTAGGGATCAAGATGTAAAAATAAAATGGTAATATTTACTTGTAGACGAAGAGAAATGACCAGCGTTTCTTAGATAAGAGAAGAGCTCGCCCCCACAGACATATTCAAATAGCATGTAAATATTGTACTCGTCCTTGTGATGCCATTTTCTGTAAAATAAAGACATTTCGCAAGTTTATTACTGGAGGGATTAGACATTTCAAAGGATTTAAATGTGACGACAAACTCTCTTGAAGCCGACACAAAGACCGACAAGGGTTGTGTATTTTGTTGCTTAAATACATATAACAAGCATATGTCAATTTGTATTGTAATGGAGACTTACAAGTTTACTACGAAAGGATGTTTCACTTGTTGTAAAATGCTCTTCTCATTCTTCACATGATCCACTTGTTTGAGCCGTATCACGTCACATAACTGTAGAATCTTCAAGGCTCCATACTCTCGGCTTTCCTTCTCATACACAAGCATAACCCGTCCGAACGTTCCGGTTCCTAGAAATAAGACAAACATTCCGATAGATAAGTTAAAGCATTGGTTAATCCTTAAGGCAAACTCTCAGTATGAATGTATGTGTACTTTATCGAGCTCAACACTAGAAGCCACATCACATCTCATAGGAACCTCACTTTGCAAAAGATGTCACAGGGATTAAGCGATATGAAAGTGAAGCCCTACGTTGACATTAATTAGCTCATTACCGTTGATGTTGATTACACACCACAGTATGAGCTATTAACATTATAATCCTAACCGTATTACTTAAAAGGATCAAAGGAAGCTAAAACATTCGCAAAAAAGACACACATACACATGAAGCATACGCTGAAATGCTTAATCAATAAAATTAATTAATTTCAGTGCCAACACCGCTGGATTCCACCCCACAGTTGAAAAAAACTTTGCAACCGAACCACATCAATAAACTGGGTACGACAAAGTAATTTATGCTAATATTGTAGGCGGTGTACCACAACCACATCTCAACAGCTATCCACCCGTTATCCCGAAAGATTGCCGCTTACAAACATACATAATATTCCACATTACATCCCCTAAGCTTCTTCTTATAACTTAAAATAGAGACGAGAGAAAAGTTTTTTTTGGAGTACGCTTTATTGAGGAAATCCCTGATAATTTTTTTTTATTGTGGTAGCATATGGCAAATAAACGTTATTATATTCTTTGGCATAAGCTCAACCATTTACATCTGAAACAACTTTAGGGTCGCATAGACAAACACGAATGTTGCATTAACAGTAGTTCTTAAGCTACCATGAAAAGCCAAAAGATTTATGACAACTTCAAACGAATATGGGATACGTGAAGTTGTTCATCATCAAAGTGGGGGAAATTGTGACTTGTTAATCTGAACTAAAGTGCGAATGAAAACAGTAAGATGGTTAAATTCGCGTAATACGCTCACGTTAAATTATATTGAATTTATGAAAAGAAACATGAAAGATGGGATGACGATGCTGAGCTTGACGTCAGTACGGACCTTCTCACGGTAGCGAAAAGGGCGAAATCCTTGAAATATGGAACAGAATTGAGAGATACTGACTTTTCTCCTTTCTTTCCAATTTATAAACTATTTTTTCATTTCTAGATAGCCTGAAAACAGAGGGAGAAAAATATCCCAAGTCTTGCAGCTTCCATTCCGAATCTTACACAACATCAATCACACAAAGAAATTAAGTGTGTTTATCGTGTATTTACGTAATACACAGCCTCAAAACAAAAACTAGCCCACGATTCCAATCTATATGGGCCGCTTTGTTCTCGCTTTGAAACTCAATTTCAATCTAGAATGTCCTTGTCTGTCTATTTTCATCATACTCTTATATCCCATTCAACCTTTGAGAATTTGCAGCTATAGATCTTTCACACTTTATATTTTTCCTATCGTGAAAGTTTTATTTATAAAATGTACCCTGCCATTCATAATCCACGCCCACTTGCTCACCAATAGTTTTGCCAGGGTTTAGCAAAATGGGTTTAAAGGTGAAAACCTGTGTCGCTGCTTCAGTATCACTTTCTTATTGGTGGTGTAGAGGCAAGTACTACTGTTCATTAAAAATGCATTCTCTGCTATAACTGCTTTTTCATCCTTTTTCCCGTAAGCAATCCTGCATTGTATTTCATTACAGAGGTAAAAATTTTACGAGCTATTTAGAAAAACTTGGAATAGCTCTTTGTTTACCTGAGGGTAAAATATAATCCTATTTAGCATTTACTTTCTCACAGTTTGATACTCATTCGGCATAATATATGTGTGTACTCGACAAAGAGGACCGAAAACCTCAGATAAAAATGCGAAATATGATATAACATCGAGAGAGAAACTCCTGCGGCAAACTTGTTGTCTCATCTAATATTTACGTGTGTTTTTGTATAACTGGAAATGAAACTTAACGAGAAGAGGGAACGAAATAATAGGGAATTGTATTAGCAGCTTTTCATAGGTATTCACTCTTATTACGAATTTGTAAAATATCCCCTTCAGTTCTAGTTAGTATAGTGGCATAAATAATAGTCGTACGGCTTGCTACATATTAATTATGAATGTGTTTATTTTAGAGAATGAGACAAAACGGAGGAAATAACATTGCCCTTCCTTGGTGTTGGCAATTTTCGCCGAGGTAGATGAATTGAGACAATTTATGCGTTTTGCGAACTGAAGGCAGTGGTGCGATATAGAAATGCGAAGCAGTCTCAAAGGAAAAAACGGAAATTAAATTTAGACCAAAGCACCTACTTAAAATGACCAAATGACCTCAAAATTTTTAAAAATAAGTATTGTTTTATTTGAAAAATTTAATTTGTCTACTCATTATATGGAATAAGTAAGCAGATATCCAGGGTTGTGAAAGGCAGTTCCATTTATGCCAATCTTTCATCGCTGTCTGTATCTATCACCAAGTTGTCAATCACGCAAACTCATAATTCTCACGCTGGATAACTTTTTGATCACGAAACCACTTCATGGAACGTGCATGGGAACAAATCCTCAATAAAGTTACATAGTCTTTCATTTAAGACTTACGATGTAATCCAATTTTGATTAGAATAATGTATATACAAGTGAAGGATAAAGGAGGGTATAGTTATGTTCAAATAAATTGCACATATTTTATACCTGTTCAAATAAGTTGGAACACTGCATGAATCCCTCGCGATTTAGATAGACAGGTATCAAGCATGAAGCTAATCTAATATTTTATTTTATTTATTAGCGTTTTCTTCCCGTTTCTCTTCATTAGGAAGCACTAAATCGTTAACGAATCTGTCAGGAAAGCAAATCATTTTTGAAATGAGATTTTATCATTGTTCTTCGCACACGCAACTATTTACAGACTTAACATGTGAAAAAGTTACAAATCGATCGCGTGTGTGTACAATTACTTTTCTTTGTCCATATAACGCTGACTTCGATTGACATCCACTGTCTTGTTTTCCCAACTTGTTCGCTACAATAGAATGAAGGCAATCAAAAAGGCACTCCGCCCTCGGATTTTATCTCGATCGTATCTTAATTCATCTCCTCTTGTCAACTTTAGCTAGAGATGAGTAAGCGAGCGCAATGATAATGACAAAAATGCGGCTATCTGCCTGGATCCTGAAGAAGCCACAACAATTCCAACTTGGACTGAGCTTACTCACGTTGCAGAGGAAAAAAATGTTGAAAACCCATTTGGGCGTGTAATAACTTTGGATGGATTCTTTTCTTCTCTCAAGTCTACACGTGAAATTTGTCTGATTGTTTTTTCTTCAATTTTCTACTCATTTCCCAGGCCTGTCATTGCGCCACAGTGTACGACAAAGATGAAATGACATATTAGCCTCGAACAGAAACAATGGGTGTATTATGTGCCTCTTTTATCCATTCAATTCAGCATGTAATTACACAGCAGTTTGTAAAAATGGCTGGGGTATAAAACACATGATAGCATGGAATTTTCGAATACCTAGAAATATATCCCAATGCTTGTCTGCCAAGGTAAACTTTTCAACTTTGTACGACACTTTTGACATTAATTAATTAAATCTTCAACTGAATCATGTCATTCTTGCATGATACATCACAATTTTACTCATTTTGCTTGCATTTTTTATAAAAGGTGAAAGCATTGTACAGCAGAATGAGTCTGGTAGAAACTGTATACATGCTTTCCATGCAAAATTAATTTGTACAAAACACACTACAGAATATTACACTCCATGTTGAACAAATCAACAACACAGTCACTAATAGGGTGGCTTGGTATTCAATGTGCTACTTGTCATATCCGTCATTTGTATTGTTTCTCAACAAGAGCATTGCCCGGTACTTTGTAAGAGTCGGTGGTTATAGCTGATGAATTAAAATTCAGGAGCGTGTCTCTCATCCATCTTGCCAATGTATCGATCCATTTGTCATTTCATCGAATTTAAGATTTTTACAAATGGTCCGAAGACCAAAGTGGGAACAGTAGATCTTGGATCTTGCTGTGGTCATGCTTTATGAATATTAAGAAACTGGCAGGGCAGAAGGCAGTGAAATGGCTGCCAATAAAGATTTGGATGGATGGCTGTAGCATATTATGGATGTCGTTTTGATTTGCATATCGTAACAATCATCGATCTACGAAAAGCATATCAGTCAACTCAACAGCTACTAGGAACTTTGCCACTGTTTTTTATTTCTCAGTTAAATTTAACTCTTTCTCCTCAAGTTCAAATACGCTCTTTTTTTCTACAAATAATTGAGCAACCCTAGCAAGGTCAAGGTTTCTTAAAACATGTCTTCTATGAACTTTTTTTAAAATGTTGTAATTCAGAATGTATTATGCTAATAATACACGAGAATGATGAATACATTCGAAATTTCAATTGTGATCAGTGACTTTTTATACTGATTTACACACGTCAAGTTTTGCAATTCAAATTTGGCTTTAAAATAACAAGTTCGCATGATGTGATTTAAAAGGTGGCTTTTGGTGATTCATAGTGTGGCTGCTGGATAGTTCATATGAAGGGTTGGCGTATTATCAAAAAAAAACTTTCATTGTTCACCTCTGGCCACTACCACAAGTCTTGTGACAAGGTATGATGATGTGATGCTGGTATTATTATATCAAAAGGAATGTTAATAAGTTAAGATGAAAATCCAAGCGAAGTCTTTATATGGACAATTGTGGTCATATAAGGCATGTCAACTAGTCAGCTCCATGTCTCGATTAGTTAAATAAAATACATAATGAGATGAACGTGCAAAATGTGTTCAGACAGTAAGTGAATTACCATCCAAAAGATTCAATCCAGGACTGTGCATGTTTTTTCTCCACATTGTTTCCAATAAAGTCTATGTTTAAATGTTACTTGATTTCTAAATTCAACACATGTTCAGCCAAGTTGATAAAGTATTGCAAGCTTTGTTAACTGACAACCATATACAAATTGTGCTTATATCCGTATCTGGCATATCACGAAGAGGTAAACAATTACACGGTTGTACAATTCCAAATTAAATTACGGAATGTACCGAATGCCATTGATAAATAAACAACGGCAAACTTTCATGTCAACTGACAATTTAACTTTTTGTACTTCTTTTTTCCTCTGGACTGGAGTAACTTTTATGTATCCTAGTTTTGCTAGAAACAGGAGGGAGACGGAACATATTTGTTTGTATATGCTGTAAACCTTGAAATGCCTAATACCACTGTTACTTTCAGTTGAAGTTAAAGTAGTAAATATAAACAACTGGTAGAAGAGACCTAAAATGGGAGGCAAAGTATATTTATGCTTTATATATTCTTCGTATACGACGACGATATGTATGTTCGTAATATACTTTGAAAGCAAATTTCAATCTGCTTTCCTCATCATCCCATTTGAGCAAGCATAGCTTCAAAATGTACATCTATTTCACATTTACAAGGTTTATTTGGTTATATGTAAGCAGGTGTAAATTCAATTAATTGTAGAAAAAATGGAATCATGCTGATTCTAAATATTGTACCATCTCCCAGTTTGACGTTAATTGTAGTTAGTCACGGATATTTTCATGCTTGTCTTAATACCACTTCCTAATTTCTTTGCATAATTTGTTGTTATATGATTAAGTAATACATAAATTTGTATATTTTTTCTCTATTCTCATATCACCTCTCACCTCAGTCATCAATTGAATCGCCTACCTGTATACTCAACACAAAGCTGGGGCAACAGGAAACCCATACTTACATTTATGTAAAATGTACAGGTACGTTTGCAAGCTCAAACTCAAAGCTCATTTGTTTCAGTAGATTTTGATCTACTTTCAATTTTTAATAAATCCAACCGTAAATATTAAATATGACCCGATCTTATCATCCCACTGATTTATGTAAAGCTTCCCCCTTGCGTAATGACGCTCGTTATTGGAACCCATCAATATTGATGATCTCAATGTTTTCAAAACCACCTTATACTGATAAAATACTTTGACCATTTTCCTATTTACATGCATGATTAGAGTGTACACAAGGGCTTCGACGTATTTTCCAAGCATAATATCAACATCATTTGTCTTCACTCGACTGCATTAAAACAAATCCAAGCCCATAACCATAAGAGGAAATGGCCAAGCCTTTTGCACTGCTCAATTTAAAACAAAGTAAGCACACTCCACTGCAGAACAACAAACTAAAGGTAAAAATTTTGATATGATTAATTAAGCCAGTAAAAACAAATATTTTCCGAAACGTAAGCCTTCGCAAACATTTTTCACCTATCACTTCAAATACGCATTTCCAGCCACAAAGCAATAATTTTTCCCACGTCAATTCACGCCTCGGCAAATGAAGACTCTTGCAATCATTCAAATGGCTGTGTTCTCTCCTTCGAAAGCAATCATAAAATAAGATTGTAGCATAAGGCTACACAATACAATACAACTTTATTCTATGGAAAGCAATTATTAGTGGCGACCACGAGTGCGCATTTTCAACCTACCTAGTTCGTTTCAATGAAAATTGACGAGGATGAAAAATGAGACAGACTGAAAATTAAAGGTTGGAAGATGACGGGCTAATGACAAGGAAAGTATACATGAACACAATACAAATGACGATCCCAGAAAAGTATTGCTTCCTCTCTTCTTCTGAGTAGCAGTTATCATTTGTTTAGGTATATCACACTGAAACTTGGAAATATATTTCCCTTCGACAAAACCGTTCTACTTCCGCTTTCCCATTCTCACATAAAGCAATAAATCCTGGAAATCCCATCATTTGTGAGAATTGTGCCAAAAGTGAATTCTTGATTCATGTGACGCAAGAGGTGGAGCATTGCACCTTTTTTACTTGGAGTCTAACACTTGTATACAATGCTTTAGCGCGAGAGGTAATTTGCGAAATGTTAAACAGACCAATCGTATATAGCACGTGTATTGTTTCATCCTTTTTGATGGGAATATCCCACGCCGAAAGTCACTGACTTTGATGCTAGCAGCTTCAATTTTTCCTTCATACCTATTCTAGAACGTTACTTTTTCAGTCTACCCGACCAGGTGCTCATTATACGTTGATCATTTTTAGACAATTATACCATAGCCTGTTGTAAAACAAATCCTATGCGGTCGAATGCTCATCATTGCGACTACAAAGATGCCTACGAAAACGCCTACGATGTCGTGAATGACTGGAAAAAAATATATGGAATATTAAAGACTGCACAGACGCAGCACAAAGAATGCTAAAGTGGTTCTTCCAGATTTTCGCCAAATTCTTCACAGCTTCATTAACAACTATAGAGCATAAAACAAATTCATAAAAAAAACTCAACAAATGTATGTCCTCATTATGAGACTTTATACACTCTACCAAAAAACTAACCCTAGAGTAGTGAGTACGAGTACCGTCATAAATTACCCAGAGGGCCAAATTAAAGTGTGCTATAAAACACGTCATATAATATCCAGTGATAAAAAAGATGAACCCTCGTCCCTTACATATGCTCTGTTATTTCATCATGCAAATAATATACTCCAAATATAACACAACTTTGCTTTCTGTTGTCCTACGTTAACGACATAATGATAGACTGAGGTTGGAGAATAAAAACTTATTTTGGATTTCTGCTTTTAGTTTTTTAAATTACCATAATATAATATAAAAATGGTAAAGGATTGAAGCATGCAAGATGCCTTTGAGCCAGTTTGATTTATAAAACTAGCAGTATTCGTTTCTAGTATTTTTATAAAATCTCAACGGATGACGTTGTGCATTAAAAAAGCGCTGCAATAAAATGTCTCCTTTTCTTTCCCCTCTTGGAGCAACGTACAATAATATTTACACTTCTTTTGCATTTTTATTTTTTATGCTGTGTGATTTGCAAGCCTACCGGGTGAGAAATGCTAACACAAAGTAGATTTTGTGCAATATGCCTGTTTGAATGTCTTCAAGGTGTCTTTTCTGCTGGGTGTCTATCACACACATCTAACGAAAATCACTACCATATGAAACCACTTCTTTTGGATGATGCGTGAAGTAAGTCTTGGCTGTTTTATTCTAACACTCCGTGTTTGAGTGCACTATTACATTCATCATATTGTTTGTTACAACGTTCTTATCTCATATCTATGTCGTTTTTCTGTCGAATAAGTACTTTACGAGTTTCTTCTTGGGGATGGCGATAAAAAAATGATCATAAGAGGAGCAAACAGGATGGAACTACATGCAATTAAGCCAAGTGTACGCGATCATAACTCCCCACGCAGGTTTATACACTTGATTCGGCTCAGGAGGATATTTTTTTCAAAATGTTAATGCATCCCAATTACCACTTTTACAAGTGCATGCATATCAAACATTAGACACACAATATTTGAAATATGAACCTACTTTAGAATGAGGAGATCACTCGGAGTGTGTTTAGCTTACAAGAATTTCAACACGTTTTTGTTTTTAATCAATTGTTTTTTGTAAATTGGGAAGAATGTAGTAGAGCGGAATCAAAGATTGACGAGTGGATGCGTGTGTGATTAGTGTCAGTGGTTGCTTGATTTTTCACCATTTCTGTTCATTTTTTATCCTAATTTATTATTTTCAATAGAATTTTTGTGCTCTAACGTGCAATTTACATTGCATGGTGATAAAGTCCCTTTTATATACGCTACCCCATTTTTTGTACGACTTGCTGCGTTCAAAGCGAGCACACCCTTTTAATTAGTCCCTTTCTTTTGCAATTTTCCAGTTTTAGTAGCTCTCCTTCTCTTTAGGTGATTTTAATTGAGCCAATTAATCAGAGGCAAAAAAAATGTTGAAAACGTCGCAATTTCTGCTCACGCTATAAAAGTACAGCTTCACATTTGCTAGATGACGATTACAATCCAGTGGGGGAAATATGCTCAAGATGGTCTTCATAGTATGTTTCAAGCCGTCGGGATACCTTGGGAAAAATGTTCTCACTCTAAGCCAGTTCCATAAATGTAGAGGATTCTGAACTAATATATATAAAAGGAAATTTCATTTTCGACACCATTTCTCATATCCATTTTGCGATGCGTAAATTAAAATTCATCCCTAATTTAACTCTCTTCCCTCGTTCCCTCTGGCTGAATAAATTTTCAACTGCAGCAAGGAACATGATGTAAAGTGAAATAAGGTGATACACAACAGCAATAACCATATGCTCAGAAAAGTTTGCATGTTTCAAAGTGAACACTAAACCTGCTCTCGTTCGCAGATAAAGTAATATCCACGCGGGGGCTTAATTAATGATTTTTTTTCTGTTTCAGTAAGCAGAGCCCAAGCTACTGAATAAGGAAAGACACATTGATATATGAAATATGTATGCAATTTATATCTAGATTTAAAGTTAGATGGAAAATTTAGCCATGAGCAGTAGATAAAATCAAGACAAAAATAGATAATTCATGTGAAACGAACGTCTAAACCAACCTCCACGAGAACTTCCTGAATCCTCAAGAAACACTACACTATAATACTCTGATTATTAGACTGGAATGAGAATTCTTTTCTTCATTTTTCTACTAACATGCTGGTATCAAAAACTCATTTTTATGCCATCTTTTATGTATATCACTGGAACTGTACATTGTACAATTGAGTTTTACTTATGACACAACCACTTTGAAATTTCTACCTAAAAGGAAAGTCGGTAAAGCATCATCTTATTTCTGTATGAGTGGATCATATTTCTAGAGTTTTGCCTGGAGTGATAGATTACCTCGGAGCGTTTTTAGAAAAACGCAAGCCACAGACAGAATGCTGAACATGATCCTCCTAACAACCAACGCTTAACATAAGGATAAGGGATAAGATTTTCTCTTGTCGAATCTCCTACCTTATGTTGGGCTGGGCATGTGAGCCACCGATCTTACATACAGAAGGTTTTTATCGTACAACCTCAATTCACCACTTGCATGTAAATGTGACTTTAGAAAATGTCTTGAAAAGTGACAGGAAAATCTGAAATATTTATTACGTACGTTTCCGTACTGACGTTTAATTTAAAGAGCATACCATATTGAATTCTATTATTGCAAATAAACTATAATATGGCAAATGGAAAATACCTCGCAAAAAATGGAAGTATCATTGGCACAAATAAGCATGTAGGTGGAAACTTTAATCAGTGGAATATTATAAATTGCCGTGAGAAAAGATATGGCCCTCGTTTTTTAAAATGTAGTTTTTTAAGAAGGCTTATCTGACTTCTTTTGAATATTGTGAATTTACCAGAACTTTACCGTTCTCTCGCTATTATCTCATCGCATGTCATTGCAGTGTGAGAAAAAGTCTTGTTGATGGAATCTACCGTCTCTGTATACCTTACATGTGCATACGTGTAAACATTTTGTCAACATAGACACACATGCATGAAAAACAAATACAAACTGCACTACCTTTTTTCCACCTGGTTGACCCTGACTTGAGTAAATTTTTTCATGAATCTTGGTAGTATTTTGTGTGTACGAGTATTACGGTTAATGAACTCATTTTAATATTTTAGACTGGGAAATACCGTAAATATATGTAGATTCATATTGTTATACACAAATGGTTGATATGATGTTATGCAACGCAGTTACAGAAACACGACAGCGTTTTTTCCTTTCTCATAATTCACACCCATGATATCATTATTTCATTAAAACTTGTGTATACGTTGTTGAGCGTAGAAAAGCCGTAAAGAGGAATTCGCGCCAATGAACTTATAATTTTAATTAATTAGCCGACTCTACCAGCCTTGAGGTCAAAATTAATACTAGTAGTGGTGAGATATCTGCTGATGTGTATTTGTCTCGCCAATTCTTGAGAATTGGTATTTCATACTTTCACATATCTTTTTGTCATTCGTACATAATAAAAGGAGGCAATATATATCTACCCACTTCACTCTATACTTTATCCTCTCTAACCATGTCATGTCCATCGTTACAGTTATTTGTTCAGTCAGCAGAGGTCGAAATGAGAGGACTTGGAATCTTATTTTTGGAAACCGCGAATAAATATAATATGCTCTTTATCCTCTCTAACTATGTCATGTCCATCGTTACAGTTATTTGTTCAGTCAGCAGAGGTCGAAATGAGAGGACTTGGAATCTTATTTTTGGAAACCGCGAATAAATATAATATGCAAAAATGATATTCATCAAATGAGAACTTCTTCCTCCTCATTAAATTAAAGGATTGGAAATAACTGAGCCGTAACAAGCGAATTATCATGCGTGATAGGTCACAGAATCCTATAAACGTTAAATGATGATGAGCTAGGCAGAATACTAACTCGACTTGGGAATATTATAATGCGCATAATAATTAGTGGCATTGGAGCTCCCACAATGTTACATATTACTTAACCGATGCTAACTCGCATTGAATTGAGTCAATTTCCTTCTTCGAAAAAAAAACGTTGCTCATCTGAATATTGCTGTAGAAGGTTCAGGAGGAGATGAATGAAATATGCATTTTCGTTTATACTTTTATACAGTCACATTTCGACTTCGACTCCACTACTCCAGGGAGAAGATAAAACAGCTTGGGAAATTTGATGACGCCATTATATATACCCATGTATATTATCCGATACCAATAAAATCGGCTTTAAGTTAAGATCCTATATATTTTATTATTCATAAAGATATCTAAAAATAAAACATGAATGTGAATAATAAACTTGGCCTCTGTTCCGCCCATTCCAAGAAAAGCCAAAGAAGGGCGGGCATCATATCGAGAGAGCAGCTGTTGATATTAATTATGTCAGGCAGTAAATCTCATTATTGTGAATCCGTAACATTTACCGTCTGTGTACTCCCTAAATACTATATTTTTAGATACATCATAAGAACAGACAACACAGGCTGTGATACCTTACTGTGACCAGATGTTAAGTGGTCGTTTCACATATCTATAAATGCTCTAGAAAACCAACTACTTTTCCCACTTTAGTTATAAATAACTATAATTTGCAAAGCAATTTAAATGGCAGTGGGACAGTTTTTTATAAAAAGTAGGTTCATCGCTACTGCTGCTGCTTTTGAATCAGCTTTGTTTTAGAAAACACCAACCTTGAACTATAATATAATATTACTATGATTTGGATGTTGCTTCTTGATCACTGCTATCAAACAGACTCGTACAAAAATCATCGCAGTTTTATTGCCTCTAACCGTACCTACATCACGTGTGTTGTGTAGGAAAAATGTATATTGAAAACCCTTTCTACAGCAAAGGAAGGAAATGGGACGAACTGACGCTCTACGGCACGGACATTGTACATGGACGTGACATCTTGCTCGAGAAGAAATTATGTAGGTATGAAAAAGTGCTAGAAAAACAGACAATATTANGTGCTAGAAAAACAGACAATATTACCTGCAGCTCTGTGCCGAAGAAGCCCACAGACACAAGGTGCATCATAATATATCTCTAGCTTCACATACTTCATTGGCAATTGTTGCAGGATCCCTCGCCAATTTATTAATGTTCATATTTCACGCTTGTGGTAAAAACTAACACGACATGCTAGCCATAATACAGTTATGTGTTTGAGTTTTTACCTTCAGAGTTTTTTTCAGTTCGTATAAAATTTACTCACACATACGTAGGGTTCGCAAAGAAAAAAAAACGAGTGAACTCGGTTGGTGGTGGTGGGGTGTGCGATGATGCTTGTATATTGCTGATGTTGCCAATTTCCCAGAGTCTTAGGAAACAAATAGTAGTGTGATGACCTTCAAGAAACTTAATAACTTCTCTAAGTCTCTAATCCAATAAACGTTGGACGTAAGCAACACACATTGAGGAGGTGGCGAGATATCAAGTCAACATATCACTTTGATAGTCATATTAGTTTTATTGAAAGTTGTTATTTATAGGTAGCACACATTTATGTGAAACATGCAAGCGAACAAGTGGAGTGATAGTAATGACATACATTTAAGCGAGTAAAAATGCCTGGTAAAAGGTCAATTTTTTTCTCATCAATAAATTACACATTCACCCTCTTTGACCTATTCAGTATCAGTTTAGGTACAACCTGCCACCTGAAAATATTACACTCTGGATGGACACGTACAGTACGTGATGCGTACGTAGTACGTACACACAAATTCCTGTGAAATCCTATTACTCGGCTACGTAAGTGTTTTTGGGAAAAGGAGTCAAACGGCGGAGAAAATGTTGAGGAGTGTCGCCTTCCTGATTCCCGCAAAATTACACGATGACAGTCGTAGACTTAAAACGTGCTTGAGGTGCTTCAGGTTCTGACTGAAGGAAATTTTACCTTTTAAACAATAATTACATTAAAGACCATATATGTTCACAATTCTGGTAAATATTTAGAGATATTTCATTAGACTCAAAGATTAACAAGAGATAAAATGACTGGCAGCAAAAGCTACAAGAAGTGGATTGCGTGCAGCATTGTGTGACATGATATGCATATGCCCCGTCATTCATGTACTACTGCAATTTTTATTATCCTAAAGGACATCGATTTTCTTCTTAAGGGACAAAATAATATTATGGTAGGTCTCTGACCTCCATGACTGCTTCTCATGAAAAGGAAGGACCAATCGTTGGATTCGTTGGGAAATGGTATTTATTGTCAAGTTACATTATTACATACTTTTGATTACGAATATACCAACTTTTTTTTATCGTGCAATTAGGCGAGCTCTCTCTAGGTCAGCAAGTTAACAGTTTGATATTTATTGTGATGTATTCAAGAAAAATATAAATTACACTGTAAATGAGTCAACTGCCTGAGCATTGTTTACATATATAACGAAACTAATGATAGCGACTACGACGCATCCATGTCTTTTATCGATCTGACCCAACTTTAAACATCCCTCAGTTCTCGTCTCGCTGTACATACCTTTTCGTGATTTTATTCGATATAAGCAATTATATTTACTACAGCACGAAAGCATTGAGCAGTTTCGCAATTGAGATAATGTTATCCACAGTAGTACGGGGTAATGAAGGTGTTCACATTTGAAAGACATAACCTCCCAGAAGGAACAGGCAATACTAAGACGATAGAACGTTTACGATTGTCATAAAATCCTAACGGGCCAGCCAGATCAAATAAATATGAATGATTCCTCTCCCTTTGTTATTTGTGTTTCGTCACACGCGGCGAACACAAGAAACAATGTGTTTCCTTCACCAACCCCACCACCGCGACACCATCATCAATACCAGATTCAGAGATAAGCATCAGCAGCGTTCATCCATGCATGCAGAGAAGGAAACAAAGGCTGTTTTTGCTGACTATGCAAGATGCTGACTAACACAAATCTTTGCGGTGCTAAACGAAGATGCTTTTTATTTTTATTTATGCAAACGTCTTTCAAAACAGTATCTCATATTGTTCTGACAGTCCCTATTTAAACTTACCGATGGTTTTGATGATATCGAAGTCGTCCAACCCCATCAAATGATTTTTATTATCTTCTCTCTTGGATGTTGATGTTGATGAGGATGTCGACGATTTGAGCGATCCTCCTCCCTGCGAGCGCTGTTGTTGAAGTTTCTGTGGTATTGATGCACAATTGGTTTTATTTGTAACCGCGCTCGTTTTCGAGGAGGTTGTGGAACTAGTAAAATGATTGCTTTTATTATTGACAGCCGTTACCGATCTAGTGCTTGCTGAGCCAGCTGTAGATGAGGCTGTTGTTGATGAGGTGGTAGAGAGCGTGGACAATTTAAGGGAAACCAATGATATGGAACTGGCAGGTGACAAGGATCCGGAGTTTTTGCTGCTTGAGCGGATTCTCTCGTTCTCAGGTGACGATGAGTGTTGCCGACTCAACGTTGGACCATCTTCATGAATACTCTGCCTCATCCTGTGAAAGATATCAAAGTTATCCACTTTCATCATGGATTCCTCACACGAGAATAATTTTATGTACATAAAATAATACAGGAATCAGAAATTTTTCACTATACACAGAAATATCTGCTTGCCAGAACAACGCCTTTCTGTCTGACAGACTTCATGAAATGCAATCCTACTAATATACCATGTGTGCTCACAGTTGCTGCCCAGTCATTGTAAATCACTGGTGAGAGAGAGGTGAGGTGAATGATGACAATCAGAATATATCCGGGATTTTCTCTTTCTAAGTTTTTGTCGAGTTCAATTTTCAGCATGTCTTTCCTCATCCTTTCATAACAAACAAGGGCTGAGGAAAGTGTTCACTGTATTGAAATCTCGGCTTTTGGTGAGGATTGCGTGTGAACATTTCGTGCATCACGCTTCTTTGCGCAATAAATTCAATATAATCTTTAAGCTACTAGAGCATACTGTATAGAGTGCTTTCCAAGCATCGGCATATTTCTAAACGAATACAATTACAATCCCTTTGCAGTTGAGACTTTTCGCTAAATAATGTGTGCATTATATACTCATGTTTTTGCAGAGGCGTCTTTTTTCCTTCGTTTTATTTATGCCAATCTACGAACCGTACATTCCTCTTTATCAAATCAACCAAAGAAAAGGGTCTATGAAGATGAAAAGCAAGCAACCGGAAACTCCATACTAAACGAAAGGCAACCAACCATGTGCTTCAAGTTTTAGCCTACTATATAAGCTTCATTATTCAATGTTCTTCAAAATAAACTAGAAGAACTCTCTGAGATCATGTAAATCACTTTTTTAGGAAAAATACATATGTAATGGAATCTAATGCAATATTATAACAATATATCGCAATCTTCAGATGAAAAAATACTCCATACACGAATGCAAAAGTTATGTTAGCGAGGGATTTTTTTTTGTGAGAATGAAATGATGTTGCTCTTAGGAAACTCGAGCGAGTGCTTTGATCCTTGATGCCTATTTAATAGTTCCTAAGTTGTATAAACTGTAAAATAAACCTTACTTTACCATGCGTCGTGGCATGATGAAACTCTAAGAAAAACTAAGCATGACTGTACTATCAAAAAAGACTTTGATAAAAAAGATCGACAATGCTTCCTAAACAACATCCACCTGCTTGTTTTGTTTGTCTATGGTTAACTAGTCATCTCAGAAAGAATATTGTGTACAATATGTTATATAACATGCACAACTTTCCTCCTTATCTCACCCACCTGTGCATGACCATGCATAACAAAATTACATCAGGAAAATTGTCTACGACCGATATACCTATATAATCTTGTTCATTGTGTACAAACAACATGCTGATATGCTTATCCCAAAAGAACACCCTTTATGAGCTTTTTTCTCCCAAATGAGACATTCATAACATGAAGACGCGCATACGCTTTAGGAAGGAAGGAAGCGAGAAAGGGTAGAGGATTATACTTCTTACGGTACAAAGGAAAATATCGAATTACCTGACATCCGGAGGAGTCCTATCTTCCAGGACCACTTTAGAGCCGGAGAATATACACGAAAGAATTTTTGCTTTAGCCACTACTGCGTCTTTATGGGGGAGAGTGTGTTTAAGGTAAAAAGAGCCTTTCATAGAGATGTATTTTCCCCTGATCTCCGCTCCTTGACTCTCTTTTTACCTCGATTGAAGTAAGCAGTGCATGAAATTACAGCTCTTTTATGAAATGGGGTCTAGAATTTGAAATTAAAATTAAAAATTTAATGTCCTTTGCTAACACTTTTCTTCACTTTTCCCCCTCTCCTGTTTTAGTTGATTCTCCCTCCTTTCAGAGTTGAGTAACAGCCTGTCACTCAAATGAAACTAGAGACACAAGAGTATTGACGATCAAAGGCGTGAATGCATAAATGAAAGAAAGAAATATATCGGGACGTCATCCCACTTAAATTATGCAAGACTTCAGACACTTTTATTTACACTAGAACGTGTGTAGCACTGTTAAATGTTTTGAGAAAGTCGTAAATGACACATTTTTCTTAGTCACATATCACACTCGGTGAAACAAACTGCTATCCCCTTTTCCCTCAGACGCGTTGAATTTAAATGAGAAATTAATGAAAATAGATTTCACAAAAATTGAGCCAGGTACAGTCAAGAAAATAAGTTGACTTAAGCAAGTGCCGGTAATGTCTCGCTAAAGTGTCCCAAACGGAAAATTCCAGCACACTTCACAATCAGATTAGGTGAAGTCTGATTTGCCTTTGTCACTAATGATGTTATCAGGGAGAGAGTGCAAAAGACAGCTTCCCGTTCCTTGGGATGCGTGCTGTTTGTTTAATGAGAGCCTATTCTCGCGAATTTTAGTAGTATATGGGAATACTCTGTAACTGCGTTGTCGTGTTCGAAAAAGAATATTATATGCTATTCGCGTATAAATGTAAACAAAGCTTGTTTTGTTCTGTCAAAAGGATTGAAGACAAGTCATTGGGAGGAACCCTGTAGTCGTTGTAACAGCAGCTGAAGAAGTCTCGGCGAAGACTGAGTCGAACTGAACACTGATCTGTGGCTTTAGTATCAAAACAACATACACGACACGGTTGAAATCTGCTTACCTTGCCTTGCCTTCGCTCACGCTCTCTTGATAGAAACACAAGTTGTGAGACAAGCAACGCTTGGTTACTTATGACTTCTCTCTTTGGTTCGTGCTGACTTTCCTCGTACACTATTTGTTATGGCTGTTCTCTAGCTAGAATGTCCGTATGAAGCCTTAGCACATCCGCATAATACAACTTGTACGAGAAAAAGTGTATTTATGTTTGTTGGAGACGCACATTTTCGAGTTCTACTATTCTCCTCATTATTCTTAAGGCACAACTATCCTCACATGAGCAAGAGTGAATATAAAATATTATTATGTGAGCTTCGTGTTCTTGTGTAGTTTTTTTCTTTCTTTTTTATGATATTTTTAATGGTTGCAGGTATTGTCGGATATTGCATAGGTTTTTTTGCTTGCAAGGAGAGGAGGGCAAGATGAGAAATAAATTTTTAACCTAGTACCGACAAAATGAATTTTTATTTAATAATATTAAAACATCTTTTTGCCAGAAAAGCTGGTTTGGACAGAGCATCATCATCAAACCAGCTATGACGAGAAGAAGGAAGAGGAGTGGTAGTGTGGCGAATGCTGTGTTATGTGATGTTTTACAAGTCAAAGCTGAAAACCCGGCTCTCGTGAACTACAAGACTAGGACGTAAATCAATCATGAAATATGCACTTTACGGATTTTATTTGCGTAAATAGGTGAAAAGGCGACATGGAGTTATAGAGGACACGGTACAACCATATAATTTTATATGTCCGTCCTCAGTCAAGAAAATTGTGTCCTTAACAGAGCACTTTTTTAGTGTCAGATGAGGGTCTGGTCTGAGCTTGTTTTGGAATACGCTCACGGTTTGACTTTTAAAACCGATTAAATTTCCCATTTCACCTGAAAATCCATTAATGTCAGTTGCTATTAGTTGGACCGCTTCTGCTTGAAAGACGGGTTTTACATTTGGTAAAGTTCATTTGCTTCGTTGTGAATGGACAAGCGTTCCATTTACCGAGAATGTTAAAACCAAACCACAACATCCGAAAGCTAATGTCTGCCACGCTCCAATGCTACACGACTAATGATCATGACATGAAGATCATCGTGTACTTGAACTTCAGAGTTAATTACCATTTGTTTAAGGTTGCCCATTAAAACCTGCCTTTATTCCCACACATATCCATTAAGGGCTCTTGGAATGAGCATTTGTGGAATATCTTGAACTGGAAAAGTACTAATGGGAAAACCTGTGACAAATTTATACAACTAATTGACCTTCAGGTTGGGCATTCTTTTTGAACGTGAAGGGAAAACTAATTGCGTGGTTTTAGCTTGCAGAGTAGAGTTTCACAATCAAAGAGCTTTACTGTTATTTTATATAGACATAAATATGCTTTTGCAGTTTCTCATCCAGTTGCATCGGTTTTGCTCCGTATTACGGTTTTGTATCCCGATTATGCAGAGTGGAGCAGTTATAGACAGTTTCTATGAATAATTAACGCTCCCACAACAAATCCATCCACTTGTATGTGTGGTGTGTGGTGTGTGGTGTGTACTATGTGACGTGAGCTGTGCAGTTGGCATTGCTTTTCTATCTTAACCACCAACACCCACGTGGTGGACTGTGGACAGCCTTTTTGTAATTTCCAACTATTCACACTCCAGATCTAATGACAGTAACGCTTCTACTTATAGTAGCTTCTCTCTGACATCTCCGATTCAAATGAAGCATAATATATGTGTTATGTGCACAAATACTCTGTATTCTATACAGTGGCACTTTTCCAATATACTAGGGAAATTGATCGCGCTCAGTTTATAATACATCATATTTATTCATGCTCACTGTCTTTTAAGCAGATTCAAGCCCATTTACCTTCGAATTTCAAGGAAACGGGTGTTAATGCATTAATATCATAAAATACCCAGTAGCGGATTTTCCAATTAGAAATGTTTGAGCTAATTCCAGTTTATCCTTTTAAGCTTTGCTACTTACCGTTGATTTCAACATCAAAAGGTTTAAGGTCACTTCCAAGGACTATGCTGTACTGTCATAAATTTGGAACGCTTTTCTAAACAAATAATTTATCCAAAGTAAGCTAAAGTCGGCTACAAATAGAGCTGCTACGTACAAAATGAGGAGCTAGATAAATCATGATTATGAAAAATAATTTAAACACATATGATTTGGTTAGACACCTTCGTCGGTAGTATTGATCACAGCCACACTGATAATAGTATATCATTCCAAGTTTCAGGCGGATATCCAGCGTG